>VACF01002394.1:0-108869 GCA_006891605.1 Pleurozium schreberi | reverse complement strand
ATGTGATAACGGGGAGCTTAGTGATAAAATTGTAAAAACACAGGGCTTGACCATATAAACCATGTGATAACGGGGAGCTTAGTGATAAAATTGTATAGACACAGGGCTCCATGTTAACAGTGACACTAAAGAAGTTACTTGTACTCATTTTGAGCTTGATTAGTTTAGAGAATTGGTAGCCTTGAAGAGCCTGTTTGAAATTCTTGCTTTGCCAATTCTAACACATCAAATATTCAAGTATGATATTTTTAAACCGTATAAATGGATGAATATGCAGCCCCTGATCTTAACCCTTCTTAACGCTAGAGAGCGGATAGGCATATGCAAAATATACTTGCTTTGCCAATTTTGACACACATCAATTACTCACGTATGGTATCTTTGAACGGGATAAATGGTTGAATATGCGCCCCCAATCTTAACGCTTCTCAACGCTACACTAAATAGCAAAATTAGGTTGCTTCAACAATTAGGTTGCCTTACGCCTAAAAGGTACTCTACAAGCCATCGAAGTCAACATATATTTCTACAAATACTTCCATTTGTACACATGGAGGTTCATGAGTTCCAACCACACCAAGAACTAATTCAAAAAGTAGTGCATTCTTGTACAGTGGCCTTCCATAAGTCTTGCAACCCCATCTCAGTTTTGGGGCAAGCATTCTAATTACAAAACATAATTGTAGCAGGTAAATTTAGATATTTGATTGAGATTTTTGGCCTTGAACAAGATGAGTCATGTACCTTGTTGTGACTCATTCCACTATTTAAAAATATTTCTCTTGTGATATGTGGTCAATTTTGGAAACACTAAGTTTAGTTTGAAGGCACAATGCTACATTTGAATAATCTCATATTACGAGATCATAGGTAGTGAATTTCAACCGGCTTTGGAGTTGAGAGGATCAACATTATTGTAGACGCACTTCTAGTGATTGTTGCTTGTCGACGTAGCCTAGAAGTTTTGAGAGCAAAATTGATGTTTGTCTATAATATTGTGTATATGATATTGCTAGGAGTTCTATAAGCAAACTTTGTGAAATTTTAAGTAGTGTTAGTTAACTTTGCACTACGATGTAGTGTAAATCTCATTGAATGGCCACAACATTCTTTTGACCTCAATTCCATAGAAAATGTATGGAAGTAAGTGAAAAATCAAGTGCAAAAAAATGTAGATCCATAGCAAAGACCAAATGCAAACACTAGTGAATTTGGCATGGGAGGATATACCTCAAAAAAGTATCTAAAGGTCAATTTCTACAAGGCCAAACCAAATGCAAGCTCTAATAGTAGCTCAAAGTGGTAGTACCTGATGGTAGTGGATGTGTTGAGAGTTTCAGTATTAGGTTTTCCTTTTTCTGTAGTAATTTAGTRTAGGGGCACCGGATCTGTGGTTTCTAGGCGTGCCGGGTGAATTTAACGGCGTTTTCTTTTGTGAGTGTTTGTGCAGAGTTTTCGAAAGTCGCGATCAGAACAGCTCTAGGGTTCATTGTTATGGGCTTCATTGGCTTTTTCGTSAAGCTCATCTTCATTCCCATCAACAACATCATCGTTGGCTCTCAGTGAAGCTCCTGATGAGGTACTTGGACTGATTAGGTTGYGAGATGAGCTGTGTTGGATGCCTCGTCGATCTTTTCAGCTGCTTAAACCCTCAGCGTCAGCAACGTCATCTGAGAGGCAGGACTTTCTGTATTTGTGTGCAGGGGTTCACACTTGTATGATCTTTGAGTTCCAGTCTGGAGGACTTGGATACACTGTGTGAACACCATTTTAAAAGAGTTGATTTATGGCAGTGTTCAKTTCTTGAATATTCTAGTGATCCTTAATTGTCTTTTTTAGAATTAGGTTAATTTCGTTTATAAATCACTGTAGAGCCAGAGATTTTGGAATTTTCAAGCGAARTTTTACCCGTATTCTCGACTACTTTCAGTTTCCTGGTGTTTGATTTTGGTACATTCTCAGCAGAAGTGCTACATGCTGTCAAGTTGTCACGATCTGCCTTTGACTTCTACGTGAGGTTAACTCATTTGTATTAATCAGTAGGGGGTTGTGCATCGGTAATTGGCGGGATGAAACTCATGTCTTTGAGGTAGATCTAAACATGTGCTTTATTTGTCTATGTGACTTCCCCCTCAGTGGGAAATTACTCTTTACGAATATTTCACTGTATAACACTATTGCGACTTATCTGCTTAGAAAGTGAGCTAGTAAGAYTGTAGAAGCAAATGTAGCCATAAAAYTAGAACATTCGAAGTATCTGCATGTGGGAGGATGAGTCCACTGCAATTCATGTGTACACCACTTTGAAGATTTCTGTCGTCAGCTTCTGCACTGCAATTATTTGTACTTCAATCTGAATTGYACTTGMATGGGAACCTGCACTGYAAAAGCTCTTTTCAGACACCTTTGGCCTTTGRTTATTCTTATGCTCCTGTAAGCTTGATATGATGAAGGTGTCAGTAACTTAGCTGTTCAGAATGCCTTGATATCATCATATCCGGTCATGCAGACATCATGTTGAACAGGGTGAAGCCTTAGTGCAATCAAACCAGTAATTATAAAATGGTGAGCAACCAGGATTACCAGGCTGGCTGGCTCCCTCCCAATCAAATTTCTACAGTAATTAACAACCGCGTTATTTCAACAGCTGGAGATTTCGCTAATCTAATCGTTACAAATTAAATTCCCCCAAATGAATAAATGCATAAATTGACAGCCATAACCCATTTAAGTACAGTAAGCTTAAAGCCTTAAATGAAGCCAGCCTTAACTTAGAAGTAAATTTGACTCCAATTCTAGAACAGAAGCCGCGTCACTCGTCACGCTTCAATAAACCACTGACCCTCTCCTGAAAGTCCTCAGGCGGTGATTTGTATTATCTTCTTTGCAACGCAACAGGCTTGTCCCTTTTGCTTCCGAAAAGAATATAAAAAAAACACAAAACACCCACTTTGGAAAAAGGGGTTGCAAAAATAAGGAGCGGCGTCATCAATCTCTCAGAAAGCGCACGCTCTCACAGGAGGACTGACAAATCCGCCCGCAGTTTCATTGGCAGCTCGCACAAGGCAAGAGCCTTGCGTTGGGGGAGTGGGGATGGTTTTTTTCAGGAAAAAAAGGCGGAAATCTCTCTCGCAGTTGCTTGCATTTTCATGAGTTTTGTGGAAATTTGAAATGAAATAAAAAGCTTYCAGTTGTTGCCCGAAAGTGGGCATCTTTCAAAGGATCAAGGAGCATCTTCGTTGGGAAGCTCTTTACCACGTGGTGGATGATCAGGAGGCTGGGAAAAAAAGCTCTGTCAATCGTTTTAGGTTTCCTGGGAAGTGATTGAAATCAGCATAGAAGTTTTAGCAATCGACAGGCTTGGTTGCTTGTTGTCACGTTTTGTGCACGAGAGATGGTTTCTTCGTGTGTGGTTGGGGAGCTTGGGTTGTAGGGCACACCATAAGCTTACCACAACAGTACTGGCGGTGTCGCYCTAATGCAATCAGCTTGCGTGTTGGGGGAGGACGAGTGTTTTATGGAGTTTTTGTGACTTTTGTGATTTTTGGTTTTTTGGGGGGTTGTTGGTCTTAGAATAGCTTTTTGGTTGCTTCCCGGCCTCGACTGGTTGGGCTCGTTCTGTACAAGCAACACCTGGATCTGGGATTGTTCTGTTTTCTATTCTCATCRTCCCGTGACGGACATCTGGGAGTCGTTGGGGCTGATTTCGTGGATTGCTCATGCAACTTGTGAGTGCGAGGTGGAGTAGCTTTGCGTGTCGCGAGCGTTGGGATGAATTAGGTTTGTGCTCTGTGCGGAGTTCTTGAGTGATGGGAGCTTTCGAAGACGTTGTTGTTGTTGTTGCTGTGGTCAAGGCCGTCGTGCCTTTGACTCCCTTTTGGAGAATGAGGTAGGCTGCGATTGGTCCGAGGTTCAAGAACGATTGCAGCATTTTGAGGAGGATCGATTGTCGGGAGCGCTCTTGGTGGAGTTTGCAGGCGCAATCCTTGCTTGTGCACAATTTGTGTCTTCAAAGTCGGAGAGTATTGATCTCGTGGTGTCGGCATACTGTGTGCAATTGCGGGATGTGGTTGTGGCGAGTACGAGGACGTGGTGTTTGCGAATGTCGGGTTGATGTCGTCGTTGTCAATTAGGTTTTGATCGTGATCGGAAACTCTCGCTTCGATTTGAATGGTGTGGTAGAGATTCGAGAAAGCCTTGAAGATGAAGTTTCCGTTTCGAAGAAGGAAGTCGTCGCCGAAGGGCAAGCCAGAGGGCGGCAGCGGTGGTGGGGGTAGCGGAACTGGGGTTTCCGGTGTGAAGGCTCGAATTCAGCTGCGCCTGCTGTCGCAGCTGAAATGGGAAGCGAACGCACCCAAGAAAGTGAAGGGCGAGTCGAAGAAGGTGCGGCACGCACCGCCCGCGGTCGTGAAGGCGCTCTGGCCGGATTTGGATACGCTCCAGGGTTGTACAGACTTTTTGAAGTCGAGTGGGTTGAACACCCGTGCGCTCGCGCACGCGGCCCGAATGGTCGACCACTTCAAAAGCTCCTACCAAATGGGCGACTCTTCTCTCCCCGATGAGTTTCGCATCGAGGCTTGGAAGGGCACATTGCGGCGCATTGTGAAAACCCTCGTAGACCAGCTGCTCGCCAGCAATCCGCGTTTGGAGGCCTCTTGTGTTGGCAACGAGGACAACATGGCCCAGCTTTGGAGCGCCTGCCAAACCTGGGTCTTGGGATCCGTCTATGACAAAATCATGGGCGCGTGCAAGCAGATGTTCGGGCAGAGTGACAAGATTCTGGACGACAATCTCGCGCGGCTCGACAAAGTGGATCCCATTGTKCTCGGCGTGCGTTCTGAGTTTAAAGAATTTGTCCTCGGGGAGGCGCTGCTTCAGTTCCGGATGATCAACCGCGGCCGAACGCCGTTAGAGAAAGCGATCTGTCTGCGGAAGACCATCAACTGCATCATCGAGGGCATCCAAAGCGTAATCTCCTCATGCAGCGGCACCACGGCGGAGAAAGATGGCTTGCTTCCCTGTACCGACGACCTTCTCTCGTTCATGTTGCTTCTCATGGCGAGGTCACGCGTGAAAAACTTGCAAGCGAATGCTTGYTACATGGACAACTTCCTGTCGTTGCAGATGGAGGACGAACAAGGCGGCGAGCTTGCGTATCATGTCACGAACTTCGTCGCGGCTTGCAACTACCTGAACACTGGTGAAGTCGAGAAGCTCGTCGCAACTGTTCCTGCGCCAGTTGTGTCCCCAACGTCTGTGGTGTCTTCCCCCCCGACGGTCACGCCCGTTTACAACAGATCCTACAGCTTTGAACCGGACGTGAATTTGATGAACGGCGGCGAGATTTTCACCGTGAATGTGTTCGATGGGCAAGCTTCAGGGCGAAGGAGAAGCCAAGGGGAGATCGAGCTGCGGAGCTTTTCCGAGAAGAGCCTCGGCGAAAGAGGGAGCTCSAAAAGTGGCGAGCAAACGTTCGCCTTCCCCAGAGACTCGCCGGAATTCATTCTTGCACCCACTTATCAGTGATTTCGGTGTCCCTCACAGCAACCAGTGTAAATACATACGTGCTGCTTATTCAAGTTTATAAACTAGACGGTTTTTTCGCGTACTTCTTGCATCCCAAACATTTTTGGATTTCCTTCTCTCTCCCGAATGTGGATGTAGTTGTTACCATTCTCTCTCGGAGTCCGGCACAGTTGCGTTTCAGGATGTTCATGGTCCTGTTTTCAATGGTGGATTGCTGGTTTCTTGCTTCTGCTTCTGCTCCCTCGACATTTTGTTTCGCATTTGAAATTCATGATCTTCGGTTCCTCTGCGGTTTCTTTGTTGCAGTGGCGAGGACTTTGGTTATGTCAGAGTTTGTTTTTCGCGTCAGTTTAAGCATTTTAACAACCGTAGCGGTGAAGAAATCACTGTGTTTTGTCAATGTTCTATCACTGTCTATGAGTATGTTTCCAATCATTTAAAGTGAGAGGTTGTAGACCATTATTGGAAGGGATAGTACACATCCCCCCCCCCCCACACACACACAATTTCCATTCAAAGTTCAGTCAACACGGCTTGCTACTATGTCTGATAACTTTAATCCATAACACCTTTACAACTTTAGTACCCTCCACCTYAGGTCCATTGTCGTTGCTTCTACACATCGAAGATTCACGCGTTCTGTGTAGTGATACTGCTGTTTCATGCCATAGCCTACTTCAATAACTTGTCTCGACTACTCTCTCGTTTACTGACATGTTTTGAGTATCGTCATTGTGCTTGCTTCAAAAAGTCTCTGACCAGGGTCAGATTTTTCAAATACTACTCCCTCAGTCCCACTAAAAGCTTCCTAATCAAGCTGATTTATAGTCTTTGTAAGAAGAATATGGTAAGCTTCCTAACCAAGTTGATTTATAGCCTTTGTAGGAAGAATATGGGTGTCTTGGGGTTAGATTACAGCTCTTCTTGATGTAATTGGGATCGCATTTTCTTTATGCATTTCCGACTCTGACGCTTGTGGTGTGGTTGCAGGGGATGTTAGCAGCAGCGAAATCAACTTTTGCAGTTTCTTGAAKAGTCTATATCTGAATTGAGAAGTAMGTAGRTCCGAAAATCTATGTCCTCAGTCGCTTGGGGTTTGATCACACCCCTTCTTGATGAATTTAGGATGCATCAGTGYGAGATGTTTTTTTTCCCTCAYWATTGATKAACTTGAGAGTTTGTGTTTTCTTAATTGCTTGCATTTGAATTGCAAGAGTGTTGTCATAAGTATTGCAGTTTCTTGAAGAGGTTATATCTGAAATTGATAGATAAGCAGATCCGAAATTTCATGTTTCCAGTAGCCGGCAGTCGCTTTGGATTAGATTACATCAACTCTTGATGGAGTTGGGATGCATCTATGTGTGTTGTCCTTTTTTCCTCCCTTAAATGCTTAGATTATTGTAAGCTTAAATTCATATCACTTGTAATTGTGTCGGCAGGTAGAGTGTAAAGAGCATCGGATGGATGATCATGAGCCGGTAGCAGTGTCGTGCGCGGCAACCGTGAGCTCCCTTGATTCGTCGGAGCACGAGGACGCACGACTTGATGCTGAGGATAAATTCGAGATGCCTTCTGTGGTGCGTCTCAATGTTGGCGGAATGACGTTTGCGACGACAGTGGACACGCTCACGCAACGAGACACAGACTCGATGCTCGCTGTCATGTTCAGCGGCCGGCACCGGCTGCATATGGATTCTAAAAAAGGCGCAGTGTTCATTGACCGGGACGGAACACAATTCAGGCATATCTTGAATTGGTTGCGTGACGGAGTGATTCCCATGCTGGAGATTCCTGCGTACCAGGAGCTTCTGCGAGAGGCTGAGTACTACCAGCTCATGGGTCTGGTGGAGAATCTCACACCGTTGTTGTGTAAGAAAGACGAAGACGACAATGCGAAGCCGGAAATGAGCCGGCGAGATGTGATCAAGTGTCTTCAGTTTGGGAAAGTGAGGTTGCGCGGGGTCAATCTTTCAGGGCAGAATCTATCCAAACTGGATTTGAGTTATGTGGATCTAAGCCATACGCGATTGATCAACACTTTCTTCTCGAGGGCAGAGCTGCAGAAATCGGACTTTACAGGGACTGAGGCGAATGGGGCCAATTTTCACTATGCCAACCTCTACTCGTGCATATTCACAGGTATCAGTCGTTTGAGATCATGCATTGCTTGTCTCTATATTTGCATCTGGATGGCTGTTCAATTTCTGTACCATGTCGTGGGCCATCGTTCATTTTTATCTTGTACTATCTGTTTTCTCTAATAGCTATTTTTCTAATTGATGGAGGCTTCACATTGTCAATTAGAGGCGATTCAAATGATGCATCTTCAATTCCAATTTCTGCATGTGTGATTTCTTAGGGTTTGCCTTAGGCAAAGAAGCTCAAGAATTCAAGCTACTTTTTCATGCCATATTGATCAATAGTGTTAAGAATGGTAGATTTTTAAATGTTTTAAAGAATTTTAGAYTTTTRAATTCGTATGTCATGTTGAGAGGTTATGAACCATGAGGGGGTGCATGAGGTACTGTTGAAGGTTCCCAGTGAGGGGATGCTTGGACGAGTTTGGATGATTTGGACTTCTGGATTGCGAGTTACTGAATTTTAGAGATCTTTACATTAAAAAATTACAGAAATTAGAAATTAGGAAAATTTGCCTATGGGTCACATTGGGTATTATTGTTAGTTAGAATCCTCACTGAGGACGGGGTTCGCTGACTTGGTTTTGCACAATTTTGGACTCAAGAAGGGAGTGTTGTTGAATTTCAACGTTGCTTTTCGTAGGTGGCCTGCTGAGTTGTGCTCAACAGCATAGGCCACACTAGTGTATCTTTTAGGTTCAGTGTATAGTTGTTGTCATGCACTATTCTAGTTTCTGCACATTCGATTCTAGGAATGTTGTGCTTACGAGAGGAGGGTGCATATGACTCACAGGTGCAGGGATGATTGGAGCTGTGCTTGCTGGTGCAAACTTGCAGAGTGCAAATCTGGCTGATGCCCGTCTCATAAATGCAAGCTTTTGCAACGCTGACCTACGTGGCGCCCACTTACAGAACGCTGACCTTACGAATGCCAACTTGTCGGAAGCGAATTTGGAGAATGCTAACTTGAAGGGAACCAAGCTCACTGGTGCAAAYCTGCGTGGAGCGAATCTGCAACGTGCATATCTCAGGGATGTGAATCTGAAGGACACCATATTGGAAGGTGCCTCTTTAAATGGTGCCAATCTTCAAGGAGCTAGCCGATGATGCTGGAGCAGGACTTAAAAAAAAAGTGTGCTCATTTTATTCAATGGCTGCTACATGTAAGAAATGGGGCTGTTCTACTTGCTTCAACTTTTGTCCCCCCAAGGTTGAGAAATTCTTCCCAACACCGGTAACTGCTAATGAGGAAACCCTTTTTGTGCTTGATGATATGTTTCTAACATGCAGACAGTCTGTGAGATGTACAGAATGAACTGAAGTGTAACAATTAAGTGATAGAATCTTAGGCGGTCAAATAACTCCAAGCGAGTGCCGTGTGGGAAAAAGTTTCAAAATGGGTTGATACCTTGGAAATTATTGGTGTACCGAAGACATCCGTGGACGTAGCTTTCCTGATACGGTAGGCTGATTCTGCAGGGACAGAAACCTTTTTATCTTCTCTTTTTGTTTATTGATCCATATTTTTTATTCTTCTTGTGAAAATGGTGTCCAACTATTCTTTGTTGACCTTCTTTGTCTAGTCAACGGATTTCGGTAGGGGGATGTGGCGACCCAATCTCTTTGACTCCTTATTTGCAGAACTACATTTAACTACAGCACTGATTGGGTATTACAACCCAAAGCCTTTTTCATTTGGGCAGATGAGAACATGATACACCATGATGAATTCATATGATTACATTGCAATTTATCAGTTGAGCTAATTTTACATTTGCAACAAACACAACTTTGGACTGAGTAATTCAGTTACCTTGATTCTATTGCACTTCTGTACACGAAGGTAGCACAACTAGTCACCCAATTCCGATATCTGTTGGACTCTCCCATTTGTATTGGTCACCCATCCATTACCACAATCTTAGCGACCCTTTAGCATTATAAGAACGCACTTGGGGAGGGGACAAATCCATGTGTGCTTTAGTATGGGTCTACCCACACTTTATCCATTTACACTGAAGGCACCCATAATCGATCAAATAAGAAATTCCAAACATGATTAGGAGTAGTGCAAAGTGAAACAAATATTTTCTGAGGCGCAATGATAGAAATGATAGGGATTGCAAACACTTTGGTAATTTTATTGCTTAAATTGAAATTATTGCATAAACTGAAATTACTACAAATTTTGAAAGGCAAAAAGTGCTCAGGACCCATAGCCAGTTCCTAGACTCTTCTAATTTTGATCATTCAAGAACTACTTTCCTGCTCATTACTTCCTACTTTGTTGCTCACTACTTTGGGACATGTGTCATGAACCCTAACCTTGGAAAAGAGTAAAACATGCATTCCAAGCTTTGGTTGAAAATAATTGGAGTCTACATGTTGGGTGCCTTTAGTCCCAACAAATTTTGAAAAATCATGGAAAATTTATTTATTGACCAAATGTCTACTCGCAAATGGCTTCTCTCAAGCCCCAGGCTCCATCTCTGAAAAATATGTAAGTTCACAAATAGCTTCTACAACGTACCTAGATTGCAAATGTTTGTGGTAATAGAGACATGTTCACCTTAACCCCTAAACGATGCCGCGGCCATTTCCTGGTCGATGAATGAGAGAGCATCTTTCCTTGTAGGACAGAAATGCAACTATCCATCCTCGGAATTTGTGGTGGAAAGGGAAGATTTTCTACAGTGTCTTGACTTCCAACAATTGTTTTTGGATTTTTTTAGGCCAATGATTCCCACGGTTTTAGAAATTGATGATTTCCAAGGTCACCCCGGCGTCGTTCAAGGGTTAAAGGACTTGTTAAAGTGCTCGTGGCTCCCGAATTTCAGTACATTCAAGTTGAAGTTTGAGCGCTGTACCGCAATGTAGTTGCTGGACAATTTGACAAACACTCCTAAATTCAAATCCCACGAAAGTCTGTAACCCATTTGCCACTTTAATTTTCTCACACTCAGCTGGAAATTGGTGGTGGTTACCTCATTCATAACATTATGACATTCTTGAACCAAGTGAAATCATGTACGGTAGGAGGTTCATAAATCGCTCATTTAACCCCTAAATGTCAAAGGCATCCAAATGTGGTGTCGACAAAAATTTGAAGTTGAGAAAAATGTAACTAAGTTGCTATTTTTAGTAGTTTGTATTTTTGGTAGATGCCTATTAAGGTCTAGCTTTAGTATCAAAAATCCAATCTGGAAAATCAATGACTGATTTTTCTACTCAAGATTTTGTGCAACGGTACCTTGTGTAATCTTGACTTTTCCTAGAGTTGAGGGCCCTTGGAAACGAGCCTCAAATACACTAGATCTTGGAGACAAAATTAGAGAAGAAATTCATTTAAAAAAAATGGAGAGTAGATTTTGAGAAGCTATAAATTGATTGGGGTTGTACATGCTGGGCCCTATAACCTCATATATTTTGATTGAAGACTTTTTAGATTCACCATGCGAAAGGAGGATTGAAATTTTATTGTAGTTTTGACTCTCTCTTGGTTAAACATTATAATCTTTAAACTCATAAGTGATATTATTGTGTTTTCTTTTCCAATGTAATCTCTAAAATGTCTAGTTTAAATTTGAACAGTTATAATTCAAAAAAATTGATACAATTTATCAAAATGTTGTTTTTTGTTCAACATGGAGCAAATTTCTAGAAGCTGAAATTTTAATTTTTAATTTTAATTTTTAATTTTAATTTTTAATTTTTAATTTTAATTTTAATTTTTAATTTTAATTTTTAATTTTAATTTTTAATTTTAATTTTTAATTTTAATTTTAATTTTTTATTTTTATTTTTATTTTTTATTTTTATTTTTTATTTTTAATTTTAATAGATTATATTTTCTCCTGCATAGAAAGATTTGATTCATTCCATTTGGATTTGTTATGAGAGAGTTATGGACAATCTTGTTTTCGGGGCAATCTAAGCATCTTTTTGAAAAAATAAGTTGTAGGATTCGTTTTTGATAGCAACTTTTACAATTTTTCAAAAAAAAAAGTTTCACATGGTTTATTTTGCTTGCTAGAACAATCTCACCATTGGAATTAGTGCATTTTAATTCCATATTGAAGATATTAAAAATTTAGATTTTTCTTTTATTTTGTACCTACTTCTACTTAACAACTTTTTAAAGACAAAAATTTATGCTTTTTTAATTTTTTAAATTTTTTCCTAGACTCTCAACTCAAATCTCCACCTTAAAGACTTAAAGCTCAAAACTTTGTAGTGCAAAAATTAAAATTAAGAAGTTTCAAAGTCACGTAATCTAGTTCCACAGTGTGCTGAAAAACTTGTTTTTTTCACTATAAACACAGGTATCTTGCAATCAGTGCGGTCAAAAATTCTGAAATTTGTACCATCTTTTCAAACTTGTCAGGTGTAAGATTCTAGGGATAGATGTGAAAAAAAATAATTTCAAATTTTTTACTCTTTGCTATAAAAATGGCAGTTTTGAGTGTGTGTTTTGCAAGAAAAAAGGATTTGTTCCTTTAGGGGTTAAAAGACCTTGCAAGCCTAGTAGACTTTTTGAAGGTCAAAATCTAAATTTTAAATGGTCACTGATTTTAAATGTTTTTAATCTTAATTAAGAAAATGTAGCTCTAATAATCTAATTTTTACGTCATTASACTTTTTTTTCATAGTTTTCAAAATTTTAATATTTGTGACACATTGAAGATAGCATCTCAAAAGTTTAAAAATACACCGCTTTGAACTTTTTCTACTAAATTTCTAGTGTGAGCTCAATGAGCACACCAATATACACCAATTACACAATGATGTTTGTCACTATTATCTCCATTTTTCTTTTATTATTTTTAGCATTTTTGTAATTACTATGATTTTCACAAAAAATTATCTTTAAAAACCATATAAACTCTTTAAAAATCATTTTAGTTTGATATTTTAAATATGGAAAAAAAATCATTTACAATTCAATTTGATTTATTAATTATGAAATAATGAGATTGATTGTAGACATATATTACTGCATGTAAAAATATCATACTTTTGAAATGTGTGATTTAATATAGAAATCTAGTGGAGGCAACCTATTTCCGATCACCCCCCATTTCCAATCAATAGACTATTGTCTTTCCATAAAGTTATGGCGCACTCCCTAGAATAGTTGTGGCTCATTATGATTGGTTGCAAGGCTCTCAATATTGCAATCAACCCTTGTTTGATTTTGCAATTAGCCTATGTTCAGAAATAGAAAGGTCTATATCACTATTATAGAATGAAGAGAATCTTCTACTACAAAATTACTAGTAATTTCGTTTTATGTAATAAAATTTTGGAAAAATATGCAATCCTTCCAAGCTCTATTACTATACATGGGAAAAATTCCACATTCAAAAAACTTACGTTCTAAATATGCATAATTGATTATTTGATCAGAAATGGGTTGCTTCCTCATGATTTTTTTTTTGAAACATACTGCACTTGACGGCTGTAGCTGGACTAACACATTTTTTTTTTGAAACATACAGCACTTGAGGGCCGCAGCTGGACTAACACGACCTAGCGCTTATCCCCGTCCCGTCAGGAACAAGTGAAGGAACATTTTTAATGAGTTTTAGATCAAGCCCATACATGAAATGTCCTTTTAACCCCTAAAGGACCAAACTGCGTTTTTTGGCAACATAGCAATTTTGGGCAGCTCACTATGGATGGAGTTTTTATTATTTTTCTTTGAAATTTTTACACAACATGTGTCCGAGGAGTAGCTTTAAGGTCCAACAATTTCCATAACATTTGACTACACTGTTAAAAAGTTATTGCATGATATGTGATTTTCARTGGTCGGCGGGCAGTCCGGACAGGTCTGAAAAAATGACTTTTTTCAAAATTAAAAATTTGAAAATGATTATCTACTACTATAAATACATGAGAAGCTTTGAATTACTCCATTTTACTCAACGAGTCAAAAGTTATAAAGAGTTTTAGTTTGCGGGCAATCATGGAATCTCTACACTAAAATAAACTTTGAAGTCCTTTATTTAACTCATTTTTCAATHATTTTGAAAAAAAATCAAAAAATGGGGTGTGGATTGTTTATTACAACWTTTCAACCATTGGGATTGGCAATTTTCAAGTTCATAAATAAATTGTTAACAATTTAGTATTTTGAATCATTCTCTACATCTTTCTACTTACTATTTTTTTCCTACACGTTGTACAATTCCAAATACATTGAAAATTTTCAAGAGTGTTTCCAACTTTACCTAAAGAACGAATCCAAAGAGTAACAACCATTTTGGACAATTTTTCATACAAATGTGGACTTTTGAAGTGCAGCTGCCCAGATTTTTGCAGGGCTCAAAAAAGGATTTTCGTCTCTTTAAACGCAAATATCTTGCAATCCACATGGTGAAAAAATCTGAAATTTTTTCCACATCTTTCCAAAGTATTTTGATACAAGATCCTATGGTTACATTTGTCCAAAAATGTTTTTTTTGTAAAATTTGGTACTTGCATTAGAAATGGCAGTTTTAGAGCGTTTTTGGTCAAAGCATAGTCAAAGACCTTTAGGGGTTAAGGGTACATCGGGAACTAACACCCCCATTGTATTAGTATTGATGTTGTTTTGTTTCAATGGGCTTACAGTCCAATTTTGAAAGTTTATTGTTGTAGTACAGCATCAGCACTAATACAATGCCTCCCATTGAAATAGTATTGTTACAGTACTGATGCTATACTACAATAGTACATTTTCAAAGTTGGACTGTGAACCCATTAAAACAGTATTGCTTCCATGGGGTACTTTCTTGATGTAAGCTTACACATCCTTGATACCAGGAATATGGCCCCAATGTCACTCTACAGTACAGTGTACTGATAAGAGAGGCAGTATGCTACTTCAGTCACATTTTTCCATAGCCTTGGACGTCTAGGGTCAAGCTATGAACTGCAAGAATTTTTTGGAAAAAAGTTCAAGAGGTGCTTGAACTCGAAGAAATTTTGAAAGAAAAACTGGGGTTCCCCAAGTGCTTGCCGGTTGAAAAAAGTGTAGGCCTGTAAATTCCAGCAGCATCCTAAACCCCTAAAATTTCAGACCAAAAATACGAATAGATTCTGAGGATGCACCCTAAAACCCTAAACAATTGATCTGCCRTTGCCTGWACGCCATCAACCATTCAAAACTGCCGAAACTCCTTCGASGCAATGAATTTTCAAGCTTGACAGTAGTTGGGTGCTTCACTATCATCCTCGTTGTAGAWAGTTTATGTCTCAATCAAATCATTTCGAGCTTAGGCAGGAGCCCAACACACCTGAAATGCAAATGAGGATGTACAGTGCACCACCTAAACCTCTGATCTTGTGCTGATCTTGWGTGTGTTGAAGTAGGTCAACYATGSATTGGTAACCAAAAATTYGAACCCCTTCAACATTTGCAATGCAATGTCGACACAACGCAAGCTTAGGTGTGTCAGAATCCGTGCAAAATGCGTCGGCTCAAGAATCTCGCGGTTCAGGAATCCTACCTTACACGGCAAGGAAYAGGCCGGGTGTCTTTAATGCATGGCTTCCATCTCCAGATTCGAAGCTTTGGCAGGTTCAGGAGGAGACTGCGGAGAATTGCTTGCAGACTTGCGGCCATTGCGCAAGCACTGGAATCCTTGAATCGCCCAGGCCCAGAGATGCAATGCAATGTATGTCCCGATCCCTCCAATCAACCTGTAAGCAACAGAGTACGTGAGCGGCATAAGAATGATGGTAATGAAGGCCGGAACGGCCTCCCTCAGATCCTCCCAGTTGACCTCCACGACCGACTTGATCATCATCACCCCCACCAGCACCAGCGCCGGCCCCACGGCCCACGGCGGGATGGACGCCAGGAGGGGGGTGAAGAAGAGTGACAGCAGGAAGTAGAACGCCACCGTGATGGCCGTCACGCCCGTCCTGCCCCCCTCCCGAATCCCCGTGGAAGACTCGATGAAGGTGGTAGTATATTCTAAGCGACAGCCAGACTCACAGTTCGCAGGTGAAGGTGACGGGGGCTCTGCCACCACCGTCGGTCAGGGCGACGACTTTGGAACGTTTTGGGACGCAGACGAGACCTAACTTAAATGCGTCTGAGTCTCCGCCTTGAGATTCCCTGGCTTGCCTGGTATGCATTTTGAGGACACCACATGAATAAACTATGAATTTTCAAATTGCTAAAAGATGTGCATTCTGAAGCAATCCCAGGCTCTCATGATTAATAGAGGCACTATATTTTAGGAAAGAATTTGTAGGAGTTGGTTTAAAAACGGGTCAGAATTAGCCAATTAGGTGCAATTGTATCAGCCTCTCAAATTTGGAACAA
Organism: Pleurozium schreberi; assembly: GCA_006891605.1. Lineage (NCBI taxonomy): Eukaryota > Viridiplantae > Streptophyta > Bryopsida > Hypnales > Hylocomiaceae > Pleurozium > Pleurozium schreberi. Next base: position 92,888 of record VACF01002394.1, on the reverse strand, counting down.
TGGATGAACACAAATGCATCTTGAACACAGTCACATGGAATCTTTCTTTTTACATCCATCCAAAAATTTGGTAGTTTCTTGTCTTAATTCTCTTTCACTTGTATAGTATAGATTTACATAGCTTCCTTTTGCAAATCTTTTGTAGTTAAAGGAGTATATGATGACCACAAAAACTATCCTTTAAAAAATGACTTCAACAAATAAATAAAATAGATGCCTTGAAAGATCAATTGAAAAAAATAATATTTTTGAATTCTAAGAAAAAGATATTATGCAAAAATTACAAATATCAACTCTACAATCAATTTTAGAAAAAAAATCTATTTTTGGTTTCAAATTTTATTTTGAAGTACTAGATTGTGTAGCAACCGATTTATTCATAAATATAAGTATGATCTAAAGATTGCGTTTTGCAATTTATGTTTATAAATCATCATTAATTTGTTTATTATTCTAACTAAGTTGCATTATTAATACATGTCCACAATTTTGGAGACTTTTGGAACCCTCTAGTCTTTAAAAAGTTAGGAAAAAATATGAATTTTGGGGTTCTTTTTTGCTTGGGGTCGAGATTACGGAGAAAAAATCAACACTAATGTGACAAGATATGAATATACCTTGCATAAAATTCCATTGAGTAGTTTGCAAGATAATATAGAAGGCCTAGAAATGATTTGAATACTAATCTATGCCATAATCTCATAGCTTTGGACTCATAGTTAATCAATGAGTACCCAAAGCAAATGCCTAAAGCAAGCCACAAACTACCACTCAAGTTGGCTTCTTTGATTAAAGCATACGATCCAAGATGAGTTGCAAACTACTATCAATTGACAATGTCTCCTTGTCTGACTCTAAAGTTGTCACATCTGTTTCAAAAAATAAAAAATAAAGTTGCCACATCAACAAATTGCAAAACGTTTGGATCAAATGAACTAGATTTTTTATATATAGGAATACGTAGGACTTCTCTAGGCTTGGAAAAATTCAAGTAAATTGAAAAAAGGTTGTTGGTTTGCTTTGTTAGAAATCATGCTACGTATAAGAAAAAGTATTAAAAATGATTTCAATATTACATTGATGATGAAACACATGTGCAATGTTAATGTAAATAGAATATAACATTAGCTATTGAGACATTGAGTTACAAATATAAATTGGAAAAGAAAATGATAGCTATGATAGACTTCCTTACTGAAACGAGATTTTTTTGACTAAGTGGGATACTTCAACCTCTGGTGCGTCCTCATCGTCAAAATACAAGAGCACTGCTGCAATTGGTTTAGGAACATTTGGGATAGTTCCAACCACATAGGCCAAAATCGCATCAAAAATGGCTTTGTCTTCCTCAAATGCAACTATGTGCTGGCTCAAATTCCCGCAAGCGTGGATGGAGGCCCCTAATAGCAAAACACCACAAATTCAATTACAAAGAAGACATTGGCAAGGTTGAAAGAGAGGATGGAAACAAAGATTACAAACTATAGTCAGTGAAGACATCTAGCATTACCTGTTGCAACACTGCAATCCACAACAACATCATTTACAAGTGAGCATGCTTGTATCAACATCTGAAGGAATCGAGGATCCTTCTCTTGTGCCCCTTTCCAAAGCTTGGAGTTGCTATCTATGGTCAAAGTTTCTAGGTTGGTGAAATTCTAAAGGACATCATTAGCCACAACATCCAKGTTTAATTTCTTCAAACTCAGAGGGCACGATTGGAATTGGAACTTAGAAGGACCAGCAGCATGCAAATTCCTCATAAACAACATAATCTCGAAGCATTGTGTCTGTAAGAATGATTTTGTATGATGACATTCAATCCATATAAAAGAAAGAATTGAAATGTAGTAGCTTTACTAATAATTGAAGAAGACAGAAAGATCTCAAGGCATACTGTTTAGGACAAACAAAATAGGACATGGTAGTCCATTAAAGTTGGATATAGAAATTTGAACTATAAAACCACTATTAGAAGACTAAGGAATGTTCAAAAGCAAATTAACGGCACTCAAATGAATATACCGTTCTGCCCAGAGTAACAAATGAGGCTAGATGTAACTTGTTTGTTCTCCAATAATCCTTCATCTTCTGAAAAGAATAAATAATACCGTACTTGAGAATGATGGCATGTATTACGGCGCTTAAAATATAGATAATAAGAAGAGCTTCATAGGCATGCAGATGACCGTCGTTGAATTCAAAAAGCAACTTTAGCCACAGAGGATGTGTCATGTTCCACTTGGGAATGCTAGTTGCAGGTATTGACAAATAAAGGACATGCAAGTCCTTTGGCATGTCCACAATGATGAGATCAATGTGTGGTTTATCACTCTTGACTCCTTTGACGAAGCATCGTTTGTCTCCTTTGTTTTGCAACAAAATTTGAGCGGTTAGTACAAAATTAAATGAGATTGAAAAACCTTATCACCAAAAGTTTATTGAGGCAAGTGAAACCGCTAGCCTTACTGATGAATTTGGCAATGTCATGGTACACAATGGGTAGAGGGTCAGCTAATACATCTCTGAGAGAATAATTCATGCCATGAACTCATCCTATCATCCGTGGAAATCTCTAAGACATTTAGAACTTCTATGGCAGATGGACCATGCAACATGCYGTCTTTGCTTAGTGAAGCATAATCATTTGTAGAGAAGTAGAGTGCGTCATGTACATAGAGCCACTCCGTTTCTACATAAATTCTAAAAATCTATGGTTCATAATTCATTCACTTTATGTGACATTGTGAGCAAGAGTTACATACCCTTGCATATTCAAACTCTCCCGTTATTGGAGCTTACTAAGTGTAAATTCACTTGATGTGCATGTTCATGTTCTCAACTATGTCATGGCAAATCTTGTGAAAGAATGCTTCATGTCTTCTCATCTACTCATGCAATGCTTTCAAATACTTTATCATTGAGCTCTATTTATCCTTAGGTTCAACAACTATTACTTCAATGGAGACTTGCACTCATTTTTAAAAGTCTCAAAATAACCATTTTGTCTCAATTTAATGAATAAGGCCTTAAATGGGCTTGCTGCAGCTGCCATGTGGTGCTCACAACTGGCCAATATATTTTTTACTAGAGGGCTCATTTTTGTAAATGGGCTCTCGTTTCCAAGGCTCGGGACCTCATCCATGTTTGGAACTTGCTATACTTTGTTTTTTGGAGGTTGCTTTTACAGTAGAGAAGCAATATTGGTTAATGAATCTCTTGACAGTCAAGTTATTTTGCTGAAATGAGTGTAGATTAAACGACGTTATAATTCAAAGAGTATCCAAAAGGGAATTTCATGAATAAATAATGAAATCAATGGGAATTATATTGAAGTATACAACAATAGTGCTTAAAGGGTGTGAAAAAATATTGCAAAACTTAGTAAAGACACTTTATGTGTATCATAGAATTATTTGCCAGAAAAAACATTGTCCTCATTGGCATCAACAAGTGGGCATGCAAAACAAATGCTTAATCTAGCAAGATTAGTCATTATTCCTATTAGATCTAAAAAGACCTAGTCTAAAAGTCAACATACGGACATTGTCAAGACAAGAGCAACCATTGGGAAAACAACAAGCCCTTGAAAGGGCTACAAGTTTGCAAACAACACGGATCAACAAATAACACTAGCTAAAAAAAATAAAATAAGTAAAATAAAATTTTGTAGCTGGTATATTTTAGAACTTGATTAGCATGGAAAATTTTAATTAAGTGATTAAATATATATTAAAATATACAAGAAAAATTAATATTAGAAAAACATAAAATTTTAAAATTTTAAAATTTAATGTGACATGTAAGATGCTATGTTAGCCTATTATTTTTGAATTTTTCTTAAATATCTTTAAATTTAAAAATTTATTTAATATTTATTTAAAAAATAATTTCAATTATGTTTTTAATTATTTAATACTATTCAAAACTATTTTTATTGTGTTTTAAATTTCTTTTATCATGTTAAAACATACTTATCGTAAACACTATTCATCATTGTTATTGAATAGTGGCTAGTATTATTCAAAGAGGTTGTAAATTGTATTGAGGGGAACTCTTCAAAAGGAAACAAATCCTTTAAGAGCTCATTTTTTACCTAATTTAGAAAAGCCTTATTAAGCATGTTTTCACAAATTGAGGTCACTACAATGTGTGATGCAATATCAAAGAGTACAATTAGATTTATATAGCTAATCAATACATATATGAGATACATCAAAAAGGTGGTCTATAAAAAATACAAAAAGCTTGCGATCAAAGAGGGATTACAACAAACGTTTGGGATGGTATCTACAAGACATTGAAAGGTGTGATTACATTTGTTGGATGAGGACTTTGCAATGGACTTTCAAATCTTCACTAAGTTTGTTAATTATCATGTTGAGCACTGGTGAGTTTTTTTTCCTTAGACTCTTGCCTCAACTCCCCACCATAGAAATTTAAGGCTCAAAACTTTGTAGTGCAAAAAATTTAAGTTATGAAGGTTTTAAGTCAAATAATTCAATCATGAAATGTACTAAAAATCTTGTTTTTTTCACTTTAAATGCAATTATCTTGCAATCCATGTAGTCAAAAATTTTGAAATCTTTTCCACATATTTTCATACTATTTAGTGTAAGCCCCTATGGTTAGATGTGCATAAAATGAAAATTTTAAATTTTTTATTATGCTTTGCTACAGAAATTACGGTAGTTTTGAGTGCTTTTTGACCAAAAAAAATGGCCTTGGTCTTTCAGGGGATAAAAAAGCACACACCTAATTTTCTAAAATAATTGCTAAATAAAATTAGGTACAAGACTGAACCAATATCTAATTTGTTGATAGTTCTAAGATAGAATTGAAACATAATAATCCCAACAATAAAATTGTTCTAGCAATCATATTTAACCCTATTTAACATTTTTTTTTAAATTGCAAAAATTGCATTGATTTCAAAAATGAATTCTCTGAGATATCTTTTCACAAAGATGCTTAGGTTGTCCCCCAAACAAGATTGTCTTTAACTTTCTCATCACTAGTCCAAATGGAATGAATCAAAGATTCATGTGTAGACAAAAATTTAATCTTTGAAAAAGAATTTAGAAATATAGGAAATTCAACATATTGTGATTTTTTGGTGTTGCCCCTCAAAAAAAATTTGGGACTTAGAATGGCATAACCCATTTTTCCAAGAACCAATGGAAATAAATATTACATTGGGAAAAACTAATGTGATTTTCTATCTTAAAAAAAATTCAAAAAAACAAATAAAAAATTGTGGTCATACAAGCCTATTTCAAAAATTCCAAGAGTCTTGTGTAGGGACTTTGGGGCGTAGGAGTTCAACATCTTTGAAAGAAAAGTCAATAATACTATATTGAAAAAATTTGCAATACTATTAGTGAATATGTATACAAGCAATTTCTAAAAAAATTGGATGAAAAATCATTTTTTTCATCCTACAGTCTCTAGTGAAATCATCCGTTGGGCATTTAGTGTCCGTAGCATCTTTCTAGGGTTAAATCATATGTAAGGCCAATTGAGTGTCAATGAGCAACTTTGATCTAGTGTTCAATGGCTCTAGGATGTCTCACTTCTTTGACTCCATCTACTTTGTCATGAGAATTATTGACTTTTTGGAAACAGCTTGAACAAATTGCACTAGCAAATGATTTTCTATCATTGTCAAGAAATTTTTTTCTTGGACATTCTATGATGTCCTTCCCATTTCAATGAATAAGTAAAGTTTACATATGTTGCTGACATTGCATATGACTTAATACTAGAAAGACACACCCAAATATTTTCTGCATTTTTTGTGATATGCATGATAACGTGAAAACATGTTTTTCTTAATATGAAGATAGTCAAGTATAGTGTCCAAGAAAACTTTTTATAATTTTTGTTTCTGAAAAAAATGATTTTTTCTAATCTGCCCGGGGGAAAAAGTAACATATAAGGCCATAACTTTTTACTCATATTTCCAAAAGTCATGAAATTTTGTGCATATGAAAGATATTCCTTGTTCCCACCTTCTATTAAAATTCCTGCCTAAAATATATAAATCCTTAGTCACATGTACATGCTCAAAATTTCTACATTCCCCAAAAAATGCATGTTGGTCCTTTAGGGGTTAACAAGGCCCCAAAAATGTGCCATATGGATGCCAAATTGTAACAGCCCTTTATAAGGCTGAAAATTTTCTTAATGCTTGAAATTCCCTCCTGGCTGCTCTGTTATCTGCCCATTTCTCTATTCTATCTTTGTTTGAGATTGCAAGTGAGGTAGACTGCTCTAAAGTAATCATTGAAGGGTTGGGTCTGCCTTTTCCATAGGTTTGCATGAACAAAAATATTTTTTAACTTAGTTTTCAAAGAAAAAAAATGATTCCAAAAGTAACACAACTACACAAGTGGTTTCATATATTTGAAGCATTTTTGAGTTGGTTATGAATTTTCAAAGATTTCAGTTGTAGGTACCTATTTGTGATCCTAGGTCTCTAAAAATGCATTGATTTGCAACTTCTAAAGTGATTTGAGGAAATCAAGGCCAATGATTGGCTCAATCAATAAAAAAATAAGTTTTTTCTTGATTCAATTAATAGCTACATAGCTCCATTCGAAGACCACCTCATATTTATTCAAGAACATATCCATCCAACTCATATTTGCAATCATAGACCCCAAATTAGGTAAGAGCAGTCTTGAGCATATCCTATACATGGCACAAAAACATGGCAAAAAATAGGGGGCTTTTTTCCACTTTTACCCTAGAGAAACCCAAATCCACCTTGTTGGGCCACTTTGTTGGTATGGGGTATGATATAACCACCAGCAAGACAAAAAGACTGCCATGCATGACACTTCCCATTGTAATAGGTCTAAGTTTGGGGGTGAACCGATTAACACCGCAGGCAAAACTAGAAAGTAACTCAACACTAAATCCTCGACGTTTTTCTCAAAACGCCGAGGACCCACCTACTGCCCGACTCTCGACGCTGCCCAACGTTGCCCGACCTAGAGGCTCCCACCCAGCTTCAGGCCTACCCCTTGTCCTCTGCCCAGTTCTCAATTTGAGGTTCCTTCGAGGTCCCTACCAAGTTGTCGTCGCTTCCGGGCTTTCGACCTCCACCTACAACAAATATCTACACTGAATAGGGRTATTATGAGGRCCCATACTAATCAATTGACATTTCACACTATATAAATATCTACCTTTGTTTTACATCAATAGTGACTGAAGTGTCCSGGGGTTGTACATCATGTTTCCAACATCAACAATTTCCGTGATTCAGCCCCTTAATTGTTTGGTCCCCTTAATACCCCTATTCAGTGTACAAAGCTAGTARATTGCTTGTTCCGTTACATCTCTAACTTGCTCTTGAAAGATACATGTGTGCATATGAGGATCATTGCACCATTGCGGCACCTCAGGATTGGCTCTSAGAACAAAATTTTGTAAACSTTAGTCTCCARTTTTTSTAAYAYCCACCAACATGCCTATTCAAACAGTGTCAAATGACAGATGTCCATCTGTGAAGTACCGCCAATAACTGACATCAGTCTTGTTGTCCATCATTTTGTGCACCGGTGTAGGTCCTCAGAAAATCCAAGATGCAAACAATTCACACCCTACTACCGTGCCAATTGGCACCAAGAATTGACACAAGAATTGACAATTGGCAAACCGGAGTTGCCCTACATTGCTCTAAAACTCTAAACCCTAACTGTGAGCTTCGGACAAAAGAAAAACTGACTTGTTCGGCAAATTCTGTAGGGTATTGCACTCCCCTGGCAGCGATAGGCAAGTATTCAACCTGTCCACACAATTAATGTAACAATTCAAATTCAGATTCAGAAGATTGAAGCTCAGGGCCAGATTGAATGCACCTTCTTTAAAGACGGAATTGTGAATGGATCAAGGATTCCTAATAATACCTGCTAACCCTTGAAGGAGCAGAGCAATATATCGTGCCAACGAACCGGGCCCCGCTGGGTAATGTTTGGGGTAAAAGTAAATAAAAGCCCTCTATATTGAGCCATCACTAGGATATATTCTCCAGCACCCCTAGCTAATTTGGAGTCTCTGATTACAAATCTAAATTCAGAAATTGCAAAAAAAAATTGTGCAAAAAATAAAACATTCTTGCGTTTTCCCCAATGGTAAATCTAGCCTGCGGGGCCCAGTTTGTTGGCACGATATATTGCTCTACCTTGAAGGACAGACCGGTAGCTGTGGAAATCATGCATTTTTGAGACCGTGTGACATCATCTACTTTGAAAAGCCAAATATACTCATTGGAAGTCAAAGTACTAGAAAAGATCTTCCCTTTCCACTCCTAATACTGAGGATGAAAAGTTGCAATTTTATGTCTTACAGGGTTTGATTCTCTGTCATCCAGAGGACACAAAATGTCAGCCGCGGCATTCAAAGGTTAACATGTGTTGAAAACATGAGCAACGAGATTGATCAAATAGAGAAGTAAAAGGAACCATTTCTTAGGTGCTTGTTGGGAGCTTTTTGATGGACATCTACCATATAGTCTTGGTAAGCATGAATAAACATTTTTCTAAACTGGATTTCTGCAGCGTTTCCCAACACGTTACATGGTGGAAATGGGGAAAATAGAAAAGGTTTATGCTTTGATTTTATTGTTAGCTTTGGTTGCTGTCTTGTTTTGATGTTAAAATGCTTAAAGATCTCCGCCGGGGACTGGTTCCCCTGGTTCTGTGTACTTTTTCCTTACCAATGGAAAGTGTCCATGTGTTTCAAGAAAAAAAAAAAAAAAAACAACTTATAATGGAAATGTTAGCTCAGCGAATGCCTCATTATTTGACGTAATCGCTTGTGGTGTTGGCAAGGTACTCTGCTCGAGGGCAGGAAAGGGGAACAGATTTCTACAGAAGTTTGCGGCAATGAATCCTGATTACAGGTGGGTGGATCGTTTTTCTATTAAGTTAGCTTCGTAAATATTTGCCGAAGGAGGACTCCCGAGGTGGAAAGCCCGGAAGCGAAGATAACTTGGCGGGGACCTTATTTCGAAATTCCAAATTCTTCTGGCAAAGGATTTTCGGTTCATTTGTTTAAAGAGGAAAAATAAAATAAAATAAAATCCCAAATTCCCAATTCCCTGCCCCAATGAAGAGCCGCCTCACCGTCCTGCCAAGCACCAATCCAGTCAGCGAGGCTCACTGACTGAATAGTAAGCTTGAGTACAGGAAGGTCAATCACGGTCTCCTGTTCAAAGGATTCTCCCTGTCCGTCCGTCCTCGTTTCCTCCGCTTCGTCACCCATCTCCCCCAACATGACTCACCCATTTCACCCTACCACGCTTAAATCCCCTGCAACCCTCTCTCGTCTCCACCACCATTCCAAGATAGCACTTCTGTCTATGTCCCCAACTTCTCAATCTCAATTCTCAATCGAGTTCTCAGCTTCTTAGCAGCAGCAGTTTGGGTTCCAATTCTCGGGACAGGGCAGTGCAGTTCCTTGTGTGAATGGTTTGGGTATCTTGGTGTGCTTGATTTGATCTTTTGTGCTGATTGTCAATTTGTGGAAGGGATTTGGAGACAGTTTTTCTGAGCGAGAGAGAGCGAGAGAGAGAGAGCGAGAGAGAGAGAGCGAGCAGAGCTACAATGTGGACGCTGGTTGCACCTTTAGTGTCGCAATGTTGCAAGCAACTGAGCAAGGGTCGGCTCCTGGGCACAGGGGTAGCGGTGCTGGGCTCCCAGGCGCGGACGGCAGCAAAATCCAATTGGGTGGTGTACATTCCCCTCAAGGACGTGGAAGTCGTGGCTCTTCAACAATTGTCGTGACCGACTAATTTTGGAATGAAAGCGAACGTGTACAGATCAACTGAGTAATCACTCTGAGAGAGAGACAGAGAGAGCCAAGGCTATGGAGGTGCACTTGGTGCAGTAGCCTCGTGTCGTCTCATTGTAATTAAAATTGGCAACTCTCTGCGATCCGGATGGTTTTGCCGCAATGCCGAAGATCGGTAGATATTGATGAAAACGCAATTTATGTGACTGGCCAATTATTATTTTAGCCGTGGTGCGAGCTGTATGCAACTATGAATTAGGATTACAGCCGACGCGCATATGTAATGCAAAACTTTYTGCTCAATTCAAAGCAATAGAGGAGAGTGCGCTCCATATTCTCCAGTACATGTCGTGCGTTCATTGCCCTATTGTTTTTGTTTTGTTTTTGAAAAAAATGAAACAAGTTCCATTGCAGAGGGGTAAAAATTAATACCATTGCCATATTGTCGATTCAATCAATCCAGGCTCCTCCGATCCTCTATTGCAATGAATGGTTCTTCCTCTGGACAATTGCAGTAACACGTACAATCTAATTAGGGCATGCAGTTCTGTGACGGAATCCACTGTATCGTAAGTTCGATAATGGAATTTTCCTGTCATGTCTTTTGTCAGTGTCCACCACTCACGAGAATGACGAGATGGCTTTATTGGGGTTTAGGGTACCGTTGCAAGGTTTGGGAGATCCAGTTGACCGGGGTTCCTTCAATTCAAAGGCGAATCTATTTCTTCTCGGCGTTCACTGTAGTGCGTTTAGCCTCCATGAGATGATGATGTCCACTACAATTCTCGAGTGAGAGGTGAAAGACGGTGAGATTGGCAATGCTGTTGAGAATTTTGGAGATCGAGTGCTCTCCATTGATCTATTGGTTTTGCAGAATTCGTTAGCAATGGCGACCAAACATTGTTACATGCACTCTTGCATGTGAGGTTGAACCCAGGTATCAATATCGGAAACGGGACAAGCCAAGCCACAAAGGGCTTCTCAAGGTACGAGAGCCGTTCTGCAATTAAGTCGAGAAGATTCAGGTGATCTCTGTTGAAATCGGGACAGACGTACCGATCTTATGGTAGCACCCAGGCCAAGCTTTGTGCCGCAAGATTTAGGGCAAAGAGGGGTACTACATTAAAAGCAATTAGGGTTACTTAGTATACGGAAACTTAGATCTGAGTTTGGGTTGTTTTTTTCCCTTCAGGCTCCAGGAGTTCCTACTAACATCGAATTTGGCAGTTTCATGCTAGACGAAGAAGCGCGAGCTCCAATTAGAAGATAATCAGACTCCCCTGAAGCCTAATCCTCCCAACACATTTGGGAGCATATACACAAGTTAGTAAATTCTCTGGAAACATCAGAATGCATTCCATTGAAATTCACAAAACTGCACAGAAATCAAATCACCATGTTCGTTAAATTGGCAAAGTTCTACGAAATTGGCTCTTGCTTTCCATGTCTGCAACCTCAGCATCTATTCGATTCCAATTTCATATCATTCCCAGTTTTTAGGGATTTGTGCGATAGAGTGTACTGCAAATTGCTCTGAATTTGTAAGGTAGCGGATACTACTGGCGCATTTTGACATCTGTAACAGTGTGATTTTGTGAGAGATCAATCTGGAGCAGCGAAGAGGTCTTTAGATGCATGAGCCAAACTCAATTGAGACCAAAGTTTCATCATCATGTCTGATTTTTCTTGTGAAATTCAAAGTGGGAGGTTGTAGATCACCATTTGAAGGGACATTATACAAAACCGCAATTCAAAGATGATTGGCCACAGACATTTAGCCTAATCATGCTTACACCAACTTGCTCTTGCTCATTGGAAGAAAATTAGTTGTTGGTCACAGTAGGCTATGAGCGACATTGCATTAGCCTCATATATTGCTTTCTGTGTCCCTCCTCTCCTTTAGAAGGARGCCAGGTTCCGAACACAAGGTGAGAGAGATGTCAAGCAACATCTTTGAAAGACCTTACCCACTTAATGAGTATTGCGGTGGTATTGGCTGTGATATGACCGATAATGTTCTCCCCAATACCTCGGAAATTCTGGTTTAATTTCATTCCAAACAACTGCAATTGAATTATACAAGTGTTTAAATGAACGGAACTGAAGGTGAGGAGTAACATGACTGAAGGTTAGAAGACTTTGTGTGGGGTCTTTCGCGGCAGTTTTCGTATAGGGAATGCCCAAGGAGGAGGGCATTTCGCAATATATAAAGGGCCAACAAGGAGGGCGGAGCCCGACGAGGAGGCGCTTTATATTGCAAAATGCCAGACGACGAGGGACATTGACCGACGTAAATCGCGAGCAAAAAAATCGAAGTTGGATGAAACACTCGTGATGAAACAACAAAATTGGATGAAGAATCCGTAAAACTCGATTACGCAAGTTTGCCCCCATAATCAAGCATTACGCCGCAGAACCCTCCTAGGAAATGAACGGGCGATTTCCTGGGAGTTCATGAAGTTTTCGAGTTTATGTAGTTTTTGGTTTCTGAAGTTAGAAGTTACTTAACCCTGGAGCCCGCCGACGTCCGAAAACTAAACAATGAACAAATTGAAACTGTAGTTTCATCCTCTTATTTGCTTGGATGAAAGATCTTTTAATTTGTAGAGATACTAGATCAAGTTGTTGCTCTATCTAAGGGTTGAATTTGGGATTACTAAAGTACATATTTTACTAAAATCACCAATGTGCGAGTATGTCAAGTGGTTGACCAAACCAAAATTGCATTGACTTTAGTTTAAAACTGGATTTTCCAAAATGAGGTCATAGATTTTAAGAACACAAAAAATTCAAAATCACCATGTCAAAAGAACCTCATTTCAAATCCATTCCAAAAACATTTACTCCAAAAATGCTAATATTTTGCCTGTTATCGAATTTTGAAGGAATTTTGAAATTTTCCTATCAAAATTTATAAAAACATTATTGGTGATAGCAATGGTGAATCTAACCGTATGGATGGAATATAAAACTTTCACTCTGCAACTTTTATTTCTATGTCGATTCCAAATTATGCTTCCAAATAGCACTTTATAATGATTTTTCTAAAGTTGTCAATTTTCGGGATGAATCAAGACACGGTAGGTTAACTCTTTATCACCCACATTTGCTTTGAATTTTTTTGAATTTTTTTGATAACTACGTGTAAAGAAGKGCAAATTTCTATAAACTGAAAAATATGCCATATTCTATGAACTCTATTGATACCTGTGCTTGTTTTATGAGATCAATTCCTAAAGGATTAAAAGGATAGTCCAAATTTCAAAAACTACAAAGATATTATGAAATTCAACGTAGAATAATAATGAATTTTAAGTAAAATATGATTCATTAAAAATATCAATACAATTGGATCTGCTATTACACTTACCAAATAATATTAATAAAAAATTAAAAAAAATTAAAAAAAATAAAGCCTCTTTAAAATAGTTGAGGAAGGAATTAAGTAGTTTGCATTTTTGCAAATTGTTTCCTTGGAGATCAAAATCTTAAATTCTAATTACGTGTATTTTTAGAAATTTTATGTTATTTAGCTATCAAAATAATGGTTTTGCAACTCATTTTCAAAATCATCTTAACCCATAAAGGACCGTTGATTCTTTGGAGACAAATTGGATTTTGGATAGGTACCTATGGTTTTAATTTTTATCATGATTTTTTGAAACTTTTTTTGAAGATAGGAAACATGATTGAATTTTTGAGAATATAATTTTTTCATAATTGGTACCCAAATAAGCTCAAAATAGGGGGGACCGGGTTGCAAATTTGTTTTTATAAGTTTGAGTTTATTCAAAAGATCTCTTAGATTATATTTTTTCTACATGTAAAGCTTCAATTCATTTCATTTGAATAAGTGCTGTGAAAGTTATGGATAATCTTGTTTTCCAAAAAATCTATGCATCTTCTTGAAAAAATAACATGTAAGATTCATTTTTAAATGCCATTTCTACAATTTTTTCAAATAAAAGTTCACATGGTTTGGTTTTCTTACTACAAAATTTTCACCATTGGAATTAGTGTGTTTTAATTCCATCTTAGAAATATTAATAAAATAGATTTTCCTTCTATCTCGTACCTATCTCTACTTAACAATTTTTTTAGAATCAAAAATAAAAAATTTTGAATTTGTTTTACTAAACTCTCAACTCCATTTTCCACCATTAAGATTTGAACCTCAAAATTGGTTGTACATAAAATTTTAATTTAAAAGGTTCAAAGTAAATTATCGAGGCTTGCAATGTGCAAAATAACTTGTTTTTTTTCACTTTAAATGCAGATATCTTGCAAACTGTATGATCAAAAAAATTGAAATTTATTCTACTCTGATGCTAATTAAATGTAAGATTCAATAGGTAGATGTCAAAAAAAAAATTCAAATTTGTTTACTCTATGCAATAGAAATGGCAATTTTGAGTGTTTTTGGTGAAAAAAAAGGACTTGATCCCTTAGGGGTTAAGGTCATATATATTTGTACCCTTTGAACTATCAAATATTTGCAAAGTATAGTCTTGAAAACTACCATGAGAATCTAAAACAAATAGATGAATGAAAAAACAAGATTTTGTGTATTTGGAACAAGTTTACATTCATCCCTTGTTCAAAATTCGATACTTGGTCTTCAAGAATCAAGCTTCTACTTCTTCCTTCAATTAATCGAATACTTTGAAGGTTCATTATGGACAACAAACTTTAGTATATGGTTGTCCTCTCTAAGAAAACATTCCACATATTATCAATACAAAATTATTATCAATACAGTTATTATTATAATTAAAATGAATAATAATTCAAATTAATAATTAATAATCATGTTTACTATTGTATTGATTAATAAAATAACATTGTTGCATCTTTTATCAATAAGAGCTACCAGAATATTGAAATTCAAGGTGAATACATAGCGTAATTGAATATAGTCAAATTCCTCTCAAAGATATTTTGGAACTATGTTTTCCTAGGATATGATGAAGGTAGGGGAACCTTGCTTTTTTAGCTTCAATTTCATTTAAATAAAATGCATGGATATAATCACTTTCTACAATAGCTATAATCGCTTTCTACAATGTTAAATCCCAAATCCAAATGCATGGACCAGTCAAATTTTGATTTACTGTCTTGTTTAGGCATGCGACATGGTCATTCATTGAAAGAGTTAATTATATTACAAAATCAACTTTGTTGTTGATTTGTTCCCAAAAGTATAAATACATTAAATTTTCAATTCTTTTAAAGATATAAGGTGTAAATGCCTATGGCAAGCAAATCACCCATGACAAGCACCTAAAAAACTACCCATTAGAGTCTTATTTGAAGTCATAACAAACTTTTTAAAAAAAATGACATTGGGACTACATTAGGCTAATTTGTGGTCATAATTGATGCCTTGGGAGATGGTCATGGAGTTATTAGTTACTATCATAGGACAATTACACCTTTCTAGTATAAACTTGTCATAAAAAGTTATTTTTTAATTCCTTCATGTCATGACCATATTAGGAAATCTTGTAGCCTTGTTAGAAAATGTTGTGCTTGCTTTAGGTGGTAAGATGACCAATATAGGAACACTTTTTACTAATTAGGGGTAGGCTACATACTCTTTTGGATCAATTGGGCAACTTCAAAAATTCTCAAAAAAATTCATACTCTTTCCAAAACACACATTTTCAATTGCTTCCTTGTTTTATCACATTTGTCTGCATAAATGGAAAAATCTGATAGGACTAACCAGTCATTCTACCTGTCTTAGGCAAGTTTACCTGAATGAATGGCCGATTACTAACTTCCAAGGCTGCCTAAAACATTCGGTTTTCTGAAGTTAGTTTTCATGGTCAATAATCCTCAAAACGTAACTGAATAAAGTTCCTCAACCTCACGAAGAGTTCAGAGTACACCATTGACTGCTCTGTCAAACAGAATTTTGGCAGTTGGATCTCTTTCTTTCCAGGACATCCCTCATGCACTAAGGTAGGCGAACCCAATACGAACCGTTCACCTAATACCACCTAAATGTAGAACTCCTGTTGATCCTAGAATGAGAATCTATGACGGAAGTACATGCCTTGACTTCACAATAAGTGAAGTGAAGTTAAAGCATCTATCACTGTCATAGATTCTCACTCTAGGATCAATGACAACCCTACATTTGGGTGGTATTGGGTCGACGGTTGGTATTGGGTTCACCTACCTTATTGCAGACGCTCAAATGCCAGAATCAGTGCCAATGTACAAAATCTTCTAAACTCTTCTTCAATTTGAGCTTTCCAGGAGCAGGTCCTCAAGCAAACTCATAATGGATCCCAAGTTTCCCCTCCTAGTCAAGGTCAGGCAAGTTTGTGAAGAAAACAAATGAATCTAACTACTTTACATTTTCAGCGATATAAAAATTACCGGCAAACACTCAAACGACAAACACGCACTTGGGCACCTCTATAGAAAGCCCTGGGATCTCATTGTCGCTCGCCCAAAGGAATCAGCACCCGACGGTATGGAGTTCAGACTCATCAAATTCCTATTTCTTTAGACCTCGTTGGCATAAACCTTGCTCTGGACTGAAGCTGCCTTCCCAAGCTCAGGATTTCTGAATCACGAGGTCATACAGCATTCTCGAATAGCTTCATGTCAAGTCGCGACGTCTAGGGTATGTGCCTGACATACTCAAAACCTAGCATACAGTGAGTTGCAAGGATGTCACACCTGGCTAGTTCTTACACAGAAAAGGGTTGTGGCGATAGCTCACTGCCCGGCTGGAGTAGCACGGCAAGACACACAAAAGGTAGTAGCCGAGCTCTGAAATCTGATAAACATATGAGAACCATGGTAACATAACGGGAAATCCATCCTTTATCTCCACGTGCTTTTGTTCCAGATTGATCCAGAGATTTGTAGCTAGTCTTCTTAGTGTAGACGCAACTAGCTGTTACATCGCAGCCATTCAGTCATCTTAGTGGAAACATAGAATTCTCCTCTCCTCTCCTCTAAGCCAAATTCAAATTGGAGTCAAGACGAAATGTGCACGATTATCAATCTCTGCCACAGATCTCAAGTAGGCACAGTCGCGAAAACTTTAACCACGTTCAAAGATATGACGCAGTAACTAGCGCAGTTCTGCACATTGGAAATGGATACTGATGCTAATTACCCTGTCCTCGATACGAAGTCATATACAGCATTTTACATGTTTCGGTGATGATTTTCCAGTGCTTTAGATGCAGTGAATACGATTGTACTGGATCTGGTCTTCAGCGCACCGACTGGAGGGCTATCTGCGTTTGACAGACCTTGTGATATATTTTCACATCTTGCTTGAAGTGCAGAATCGTTCTGTACTACCTCTCCTGGACCTTTGAGAGAAGGTTTCACGTTTTCCTGTTGGTAAACATTCTCCAACTGAAAAAGCAGTGCACTTAAGAGCTTAGAGTTTGTAATATATAACCTTTAAAAAAATTTAAGTGACAATACAGCTCAGAAAAGAATCACTACTTCACACCATGACACACGGTATCCTTCGACCATGGCTCTAAATGACATCAGCGACAAAAACAGGGTAGACGKCTACCTTTTTCATTGACGACCTAGTCCTTGGACTGTTCCTCCCAAGATTTGAATCTGAGCGGGGCCGTTGTGGAGTTCTGAAAGGCTGAACAGCTTTTTTCTTTGCAGACAACAGGGACACCTGAGGACACCATCATTTATGAGATTAAGGAGTGCAAGAATCCGACTCACTCTGCTCTATGCGTCTCGCCAGGTTTAAAGAAGAAGGCAAGTACAGATCGCGGACCTCTTTCTTCACCGACTTTTGGTTGATGTGGAGCCGACAACCAGTGCACTGGGACTTCTCATACTGATGGACACGTTCTGCTAGAACGGTGTTTAACGTTCTTGTCTTCACATGCATGGCAGAGAAGTTAGAGCTAAAATGTTCTCAAAAAAAGAGATCTGCAAACCGTTCAAATCTATGCTTCAGCCAGCAACTAGAAATCAGATCACAACAATCAGGAAGCATAATTTCACGATGGCTGAAGAGTTGTGGAACATGAAAATATATCCGTCAGTAACGAGTTACCTGTTTGATGTCATTTGTCAGACATTCAACCCGGTTCCGAAGTTCGGAGCCCTCTGCCTCAAGGCTGAGTTTCAAGTTGAGCTCTGTCTGCAGCTCTTTCTCTTGCTTGTAGTTACTCTCACGTAGGTCAGAAATATCTTTCATGAGAGTTGGAAACGCTCCCTTGTATGCCTTCAGCTCTTCGGCCTGGTTTACACATACTTGTCGAAGAAGCATACCCGCCGATTGAGCTCTATCAGCCTGCACAACATTCAAAAGATATGGTGCACAAAAGTATAAGACTGATCCATTTACTGTAGGAGGGGTTCACAGTGCATTATGTCTGGTGTTGGCAGCAAAGGTGCCAAATATTCAAGATGCGAAAGCGATTCGACCGAGAAATTTGCACTGAATTACTGGCAGAATGACATGTGAAGTGGGCAATTAGGTTTGGATTATGGAGCACTAAACTCAAAAAATTACCTCCTCTTCCTTAATGGCATATTGTCGCCGTAGATCTTGCAACTCTTTCGCATACTGCTGGTTCTGATGCTTAATTTCGTGCTCGCTTCTAAGAACTTGGGACAAACGACGTGCTCTGCGAGCTGCGGCAGAAAGATCCACGCTAGCGGCAAGGACACCAGCCTTGTCTCTTTGGATCCGTTTTAAACCARTCATTGGCGTATTCGTCGGACTATTCATCACTCTCTTGAGAAGCACCTTTTGCCTGTCCGTGAGCTTTGCTGCCTTGCTGGCTGGAGTGCGTTCCAGAGCCTTCATTCTCCCTGCCAAATTTGACCCCTGGGCACCAACTCCATTTTTCTTTCTCTCGGCTGACTTAGCYTTGAACGAAGGGGAGTTACTCATGCGCCGGCAATTGGTGGGTGATTGGTCAAGTGACTCTCTCCTCTTTGATGAAGTTGCAGACAACCTCTGAACACTCGCAAGGGGGTTAGAGTGTACGACATATTGTCTTGGCTTCGCAGTCCCAACGGGCGATTTCTTGGACACTCGGATCATTCCCCCACCCTTGCCTAAGCCGGCATTGGACGACCGCGACGAAGATTTTGTAGAGAAAGACCACGGCTTCTGTTGTATGTCTTTCACCTCACGTCGTTTTATGTTCTTCATTTCAGAGGACACTGATTCGGTCTCTTTCTCTCGTATGGACTGGGTTAACCCCGCCGTAAACAGAGTGCTATTGAGGTCTTTCGGCAGCAGAGTGTTCTCCTCCGGAAGCTCTTCTAGAACAGACCTTTGAAATGATGCGAGCTCCTTCAAACATTCCGAAAGTTTTAGTTCCCTCCAGCTATCAAATTTTCCCGTCGCATGGCTCCCAAGCAGACCCCTGACACTCTCGTTCTGTCCATTAAGCCAGTCTGCTGTGCCATCCAGCACATCCGAAAGCCCCATTARGATCGGGTTTGGTGCGATACTCATTGACGATCGTCAGCGTTCGCTTGCTATGTCTACTTGCACCTGCTTTGGACCTGCTTGCCTGTTTTCCACCTTTCTCTTTGGTACTGCAGACAGGTGGACTTCAAGATTTGCAAAATTGTGCGCAATGGATACAATTTAGGCCCCTCAGCAYCGATACAAGCGCTTSTGACAGACAGTTCTGACAACCTCCAATCGAAGCTGACTTCATAGAACGGCTAACCGTCCCGTTGGAAGCTTCGGCATCACTTATCTGACCCGCACTCAGACTTTGCTTCATCTTGATTGCAGTATCTTCCTGATTCAAAAGTAACCACGACAATGTGCATCAATCGAGGCATCAGTATCCCACCCTTTAAACGGACAAATCCCACGTTACGACCTCAATAGCCTAATTCTCAGCACAAATTTGATAAACCTCGCTACGCCTGCATACAAGAAGACGCCACGCAATGGTCGGTCTCTCTGAAGAGACACCCCTCCAGCGTCAAACAGAAGTGCCACACTTTCACTAACTTAGCTTCACCGCTCGGTGTCCCAGAAAAGGCTCAATCAAATATTCGAAATGCACACGCTCCAGAAGAAAGAAGCGCTTCAAGGAACGAGCTCACCCTCCCGCAACAAAATCCCCCAAAACTAACCAAAACGAGAAATTAAGAAACAAAGCCAAGTCAACCAACTTCCACAAAAAGCAACACAGGGCTCGCTACAAGTACGTAGTTACGTACCGCTTCACAACGCAAATACGAAAAAGGTAATGAACCCAAGAGCGGACCACCGGAACGGAATTTGAATGATGCGAAGCTATGAGAGACAAGCAAGTGCCGACAACGCCATTACGTAAAAACCGTCAGACCACTTCAGTAGTGACAGAAAACGTTGCTGCAACTGATGAATTCAAATTTTGGGCGGGCACAAATTCAAACGTGAGGTCCGTGAGAAAATGTGACAGTCCCGTTGGCGCCCGCCCGCCCGCCCCCGCTTGCTGCTCTCAAGTCCCAAGTCCCAACGTTCTTCATGGCAGCATGGCTGGACTGGACTGGACGGTACAGTACAGCATCTTGATCTCGAACTTTGTGCACAATGGGTAACGCAAACTTGATAGAGAATTCTGTATCCCGTCGTTTCCGTGACCGCGGCATTGATGGGGGGAGGGGGTTCACAAATGGGGCTAAATTTAGCCAAAATTTCGACCCGATTTTTTTTTCTAATGCTAAACATAGGGGAGGCAACCCATTTCTGATCAAATAAGCAATTGTGCATATTTGGAGTGCAAGTTTTTTGAATGTGGAATTGTTCCCATGTACAACAATAGAGTTTGGAAGGATTGCATATTTTTCCAAAATTTTATTACATAAAATAAAATTAATGTGAATTTTTTAGTGG
This sequence comes from Pleurozium schreberi, assembly GCA_006891605.1. NCBI lineage: Eukaryota > Viridiplantae > Streptophyta > Bryopsida > Hypnales > Hylocomiaceae > Pleurozium > Pleurozium schreberi. The sequence continues at coordinate 72,223 of VACF01002394.1, read as the reverse complement.
AAGATTCTCTTCAACCTATAATGGTGATATAGTCCTTTCTAATTTTGACCATGCTAATTGCAAAATCGACCAAAGGGCTGATTGCAATATTGAGGTCCTTGCAACCAATCATAATGAGCCACAATTACTCTATGGATTGTGCCATAACTTCATGGAAAGACAACAGTCTATTGATTGGAAATGGGGATGTGATCAGAAATGGGTTGCCTCCACTATATGTTTTTTAATTTTTTAAACCAAAAATAACCTTGAAAAAATAACTTGAAAATCTATAACTTTCTCACCTTAAGTTAGAACACCATGAAACAAAGCTTGGGCACCCCTCCTCGTGTCAAGGGCTTTCCAATTGTACCAAGAATGCACAATCCGGGAGATCTCAATGTAACAGACAAACAAACAAAACAAAACAAATGGCCTATCTTAAAGGTACGTATGTATGTATAACTCTTGGTTGGTTGTTGTGAACATGAAGCATTTCACTTGAAATTAATACATATATATATGAATAACATAGTGTTAAGTTTGAATTTCTAGCACATTAAGTGGTGGGTTTTTTTGCGACTTGAGCTAAATAGGAAAATCACATTTGGGACCACTGTATTGAAGACGGTGGGAGTATTCTATCCAGGNTCACATTTGGGACCACTGTATTGAAGACGGTGGGGGGGGGGGGGGGGGGGTCGTATGGAATTTATTCTCTTCTTTTTTTTCTTTTTTTTTTCCCTTTTCAGAAGAATTCTAGGAATTGATTCATTGCAAGAAAAGGAGTAACTTACTGTAGTGTACCAAACCAGGTTCGGTTCCTTTTTAAAAATTTGAATTTCTGTATTGGGTCTGCTGCTGAGGTTGTCGCTTCCTTCATTTTGCTTTGTTTTGGGTCTCAATGATTCTCCGTTAAGCTTAACTGGCGCTCTAAGCTAGTGGTTAATTTATCACGTATTTATCACTCCCTGGGCACCTCCCTAAGTCACTTTAACCCTTAAACGATGCCGCAGACGTTTATTGTCCTTTTGATGACAAAAAACTCATCTAGTGAGAGGACACTCACTAATTTTCATCCATTCCTTTTCTGAAAGTGACCACACATGTGTCAATCATCATGGGAAGTCAAATTTAGTGTTTTTAATTGCTTCCATATTTTTAGGTAGCCCTAATTCTACGAAGATAGCAAAGATTTTCACATGAAAGTGTTTTGTGCCACCCTGTCCTTCTCGCAATTTTTGAATGGGTAGCATGAGGTATTGGTTTGTACAATTTATCCAAAGCTAAACATGTGCGTGAGCAGTGTTTTTCCCCTCGGTCAAGCACTACATATTGCACCCCGCCTTCACCCGCGGTGATAGGTCAGTCCTTTAAGGGTTAAATTTCTGTAATCCAAGTTATTGACGCAATTGAAAATAAGAATCACTTGGCTACCATTTCACCAGGACCGCCACTTGTGGCTGGTGCCCTTGTACTTGTCCCCTCGCAATGAAATTTTGTTTCATTTGTTTCATAAAAATATTTATAAATAAAAAATAAAGAAATTTTATTGGTTTCAAAATCATTTGTTGATACAGATCATTTGTTTCATAAATTTAAAAAATAATAAATAATAAACAGAAATAAAAAATTAAGAATCAAGTGTCGTGAAGCATGGTCCTTGCAGACCAAGATCATAACGGCACTTGTCTACTGCTGCTACGTTAGATCATTTGTTGATTAATGTGGTATAGCATAATGTGGTGATTAGCACAAATTTAATGAGATTTATGAGACTCACAGAGATTGTGATCATGTGCATGTTTTGTGTGGGAGTTTGTGCATCACTTTACTGTACAGTACTTATCAGTTTGTTGATTACTTATTACAATTAATTGGTATAAAGGTACGCGCGCCAATAATGGACACTAATTACGACTGAGCATAGTTACTAATTTTATTTTTATATTTTTTTAAAACAAATCAAACGAAATTTCATTGCATAAGGGAGGCAACCCATTTATGATCAAATAAGCAATTATGCATATTTGGAGAGCAAGTTTTTTGAATGTGGAATTTCTCCCATGTACACCAATAGAGTTTGGAAGGATTGCATATTTTTCCAAAATCTTGTTACATAAAATAAAATTAATGTGAATTTGTTAGTGGTAGATTCTCTTTGACCTATAACATGGATATAGACCTTTCTACTCTTTGACTATAGGCTAATTGCAAAATCGACGAAGGGCAGATTGCAATCATAAGGAGCCATAATCACTCTCGGATTGCACCATAACTTCATGGAAAGACAACCGCCTATGGATTGGAAATGGAAGGGGTGAACCTCTTCCTCATAGTAGCAGAATTCCTCAACGCGGCGGTGAAACGAGGGATGAGAGAAGGCGACATTAAAGGAATCACCCTTCCAGGAGACTCCAAGCAACAAGCAATAGCGCAATTTGCAGATGATATGTCGCTCACAATTTTGGGAGAAGCAATCATAGTGCGTAATACGGTCGACCTACTCGAAAGATTCTGTGGAGCTTCTGGACTAGTCCTCAACTGGGGCAAATCGAGAGGCTACTGGAGTGGAGGGGCGCTGGAAGAACGACCACCATGGACCAACCTCCTCCAAATCGTATGGGTAAACGAAGAAGATGTCAGTAAACTCCTGGGCACCCCTTTTGGGATGAACATCTCAACCACCTCAATGGACGAATTCCTTGCTAATAGGATCTTGCAGAAACTGCAGTATTGGAGCACGACAAAAATCAACTCCACAGGGCGGGGAGTTATAGTTAACTGGGTGTTGCTAGCATCAGTGTTTTTCTTTGCCGCAATATGGGGGGGTTCTGCAACAGGTATAAGGAAAGTGACATCCATCATCAGGAACTATATGTGGTCGGGCACCTTCCATAAAACTCGAGCAAAAGTCGCTTGAATCCAATGTTGTCAAACCTATGAAGACGGGGGAATCAACACAATCAACCTTCTAGATGCCCTAATAGCTCTTATGACCAAATGGATCACCAAGGCAAGCAAACCAGGTTGTTCAAACCTTCACCACCTCCTACGGCATAGACTCAGTCACTTTCAACCATACTCTGGCGGTCGATGGGCCCCTAGCATGGAATACTTCACAGTGCCCCACTTTCAATTCTACAGGGGCTCAAATGTACGGAACAGAGTGGGAGACTCATGGAGAAAGATTCACCAGGATCTTGTCCCTGTACAACCCATGACGGCAGAGGAAGTGGGAGCGGAACCCTTCTGGTGGTCACCCCACACCCCAACCATAGGCCCTAGCTTCTCTAAAGCAAGAGCAATGCAGCTTCACAGACAAGGATTGAGGAAGATCAAAGACGTTGTGGATGGAGACAACTTGATTTCTCCCAGGGCTGCGACAACCAAATTCGGACTACTAGAAGACGAAACTCAAGCTTGGCTAGCAATCTCCCAGATGCTGAGAACACGTTGGGATGCGTTGCTCACCAACAACTTCCAGAGAGTGCAAGAAGACGAGTGGGTTGGTTGGTATTCGGGCCTTCAAGACCAATTTCCTGCCACAGTAATCCAAATCCCGCAAGGATGCTCTGTACATGTCGGCCCCCTAGCAGCACTTAGGCCCTTCGAAGCAGCGATCCCTGATTACGAGGTCATGCGCACGTCACGGATCCTTCGAGCAACTCTAGCTAGGGAGCCTTCACTCAGGGCCGGACACTCCCAAGGCCACTTTCACAGGGTCCCGGTGATTCAAGTACACAGGGGCCCGAAGAAAGCCCAAATCCAACACTTCTACGGCCGCATTGACCAAATCGATTGGGACCCCCAAAAATACGAATGGAGCGCAGGTGGGATCAGTACCCCATTCCTTGGCTATACGGCCAGACTTGGACAAAAGATACCAGGTCCCCAATCCTGTTACTCGCAAATGGGCAGGAGCTCTTCCAGTTGACTTCCAGCTCAAATGGAAAACGGTTTGGCCGAAGGAAAGACGGAGAAAGGAGGCAGGGTTGCTATGGTTAATCTGGCATAAGGCCGTGGCAGTCAACCACTGGCGAGGCAGAATCAATGACGTTATTGACACCCGTTGCATAGTGTGCCCCAGACGCTTCGAAGAAACAATCCTCCATCGATTCTGGGAGTGCCTTTCTGCCCAATTGGCCTGGCAATGGGCCACCCACATTTTGAACACCCTGACTAAAGGCCGTGATGCAACAGGTCCATGGAGACCCCTATCGTGGAGGCAGGGACTCTTTTTTGTCAGCATCCCCCGCAAATTCAACAGTGTTAAGAGGATTTGGCTCGAACTGCGCTCAGTTGTCCTTTGGTCTCTTTGGATCCAAAAAAAGGGTCTTGTGTTCAACAACAGCATTTGGCCTGCGAAGAAGCTCCTTCAACACATCTGGAGTGCGATGCAAGACTACGGGAGGGCAGAGTGGGATTTCGTCTGCAAACCAGGAAGGCGATCTCCACCCTCCCAACGTAAACTGATTGATACCTTTATTCAGCGCCGATGCAAAGCTGGGGGTTTTGCCCAAATGAACGGAGGGCAGCCCTCGTGGGCACCTACTGGTCCCTTCCACGGTTTCCTCTTTCAACCCCCTTGATTGTTCTTGCTGATCATGGGCTTCTCTCGGCGGTGCTTGGTGGTGCGGCCCAGGCACTCAAGGTTGCTGTGACGCTGCGCCCGACTCTTCGGTGTGGCCCTGCTCGGGGTTTGTTTGGTGGTTTCGTGGGTTGGTTGGTTCTTATGTGTCCTATCTCATGTCCGCTTGCGGCGGGTGTGTATGTTATGCCTCTTTGCAATGAAATTTCGTTTCATTTGTGTCAAAAAAAAAAAAAGGGGGTGATTGGGTTGCCTCCCTTAGATTTAATTAGTATAAATGAGTGTTTGGGAAAATTGTTGGAGCTCTCTCTAGACTCTCTCACTTGATTTCCTTCTTCTATGGAAATGAACAATTTTTCTTTAAGATCACCAATTGCATTCTCTCAATTGCAAATTCTACTTAATTTTTAAGCAATATTAATTTCTCACTATCCAATTTCCTAAAAAAAACAAATAGGCAACCAATTAAAAAGTCAATTCCACATTGAAAGTACTAATGAATATGACATCCTTGGTTTAGGTGTAGGATCCTACATTGGTTCAAGATTTCACATAGTATTCTATCATAGTTGGGATTTACATTTCGATTTAATAATGGATGTCAAAGATATGCGTACGGAAGCTCTAATGTCTTGGACTCTTTGTTCTTTAGAGTTTTTGATTGTCCAAATTTTGCTTCTTTTTTTGAAATTTTATTACTCGCACTCGATGAATTAATCCATTTCTAATTGTTTTGCTCCAATTCAAACAAAGATTAAGCCTTTAACTTGAGTTTGTATGTTGTTTGAACTTTGCAATTTCTTTTGGACCCTTTTAGATATTTGGGTGCATGTGTAGGCAAAGGTACTTTCTATATTGGGTTAGATTTCTTTGCATATTCATAGTCTTCACATGCTCAATGAAGTCAATGGATGTGAAGGGCCTCTGTTTGAAGCTCTAAATTACTTTGTCTTGCTCTCCGTGATTTTCAATTACTGAAATTTTGATTTGCTTTTTTTGAATTTTTCTCTTCCGTTGTTGTTCAGCAAGGCCATTATTAACCCCTAAATGGTTTTGACTATGTTTTCACCAAAAACGCTCCATAACTACTATTTCTAATACAAGTACCAAATTTTAGGAAAAAAAAACTTTTTTGACACATGTAACCATAGGGGCTTGTAGTAAGATGGTTTGGAAAGCTGTGGGAAAAATTTCAGATTTTTTCACCATGTACATTGCAAGATATTACCGTTTGAATCGGCAAAATTCATTTTTTGGGGCCCTACAAAAAAAACGGGCACTTGCACTTCATAAGGTCACATTTGCATGAAAAAATGTTCAAAATAGTGGCTACTCTTTGGATTCATTCTTTAAGGCAAGTTGATTACATGCTTGAAAAATTTCAAATCATTTGGAATTGTACAACATATAGGGAAAAAATAGTAAGTAGAAAGAAGTAGAAATTGACTCAAGATACTAAATTGTAAACAATTTATTTATGGAATTGAAAAATTCCAATCCCAATGGTGAAAATGTTGTAATAAAAAATTTACACCTATCATTTTGTTTTTTTCCAAAATTATTATAAATTAAATAATGGACTTCATACTATTTTGTAGAATACAGATTCTACAACTACCCGTAAACTACCCCAAACTAAAACTCCTCATAACTTTTGACTTGATAATCAAAATCGAATGATTTAAAGCTTCCCACTTAGATATAAATCTAATGAATCAATTTCAATTTTTTATTTTAAGAAAAATTAATTTTAAAGAAGTTTTTTTGTTGCCCTAGATGCCCACCAAGCAATGAAAACAACATGTCATACAATAACTTTTTAACAATGTAGTCAAAACTTATGAAAATTGTTGGGCCTTATAGCTACTCTTTGGGCACATTATTTGTGAAATTTTTTAAGAAAAATGATTAAAAAATCCATTCGTAGTGAGCTGCCCAAAATTGCTATGTTGCGAAAAAACTCAATTTGAGCATTTAGGGATTAATGTTTTGCTCTTCATGGTCATCAATTTTGTACAAGTCAAGTAATTTAGGGAAATGCATTGAGTTTATGACTATTGCAAAGCATTCTTCTTGTCAATTTTTTACTTCAATGCCAAGTCCTTTGTCCCTATGTCAACACCTACCTTTTGATTTAACGACCTGTATATTGTGACAAGATTATTTGGAATGAAATAGATGTCCCCAATCAAGAACTAAACTCATGTCATCACTACTACATTCATTGATATAACCTCAATAGACAAACAAATATAATAATATAGGGAAACAAACATGTTATATCAATGGTTGTGTTGCCTTTAGGATTTCTCTTTTTGAAGCTTTATCAACGCTTCAAGCATTATATTTGGAATGTGTATCATACAAATGCTAAAAGCTAATATAAGAATCTTCAAAATTTTGATGGATGAAAAAATGCATTTTTGTGTGCTTGAGTTGTATATGCGTTCATCCGTTGTTCAAGTATTCTATAATTCAAAGGCACCTAGTATGCTTGACCACAAAATTTATTTTTTTTCAATTCAAAAATGACCCTGTGAAAATGACTTGAATAAAAGTGTAAAAAACAAATCTCCAAAAATCACTATGATTACTTGATTAGAACAGATCATTTCAACTTGAGGAAAAAAATTCTTGTGAAATCACAAATATATAATTTACAACCAATATTTTATGAGAAAATTTTCAATTTTTGACTTCAAATTTTATTGAAAGATATTGACTTGTATACTTGGTGACCTTGCCATATAGTTTCAATCTATGGATTATATTTTACAACTATCATTTAAGTGTCACCATTAAATTATAATTTTAAATTCATTTTATGATATATCTTTACAATTTTGGAAACTTGGACTACCCCATGGTCCTTAAGGGATTATTGTGACAGTTGCATGCTAATAACCTAAAATTTGACCACTATGATGGAGATAAAGGCATTAGGAAAAATATGAGCCTTGCAAAAAGCTGTCAAAACAAATCAGCCGTAGGGCCTTGTGATAGTACAAAAAAGTAAAAAGTAAAAAATATTATTATTTTTTAAATATTTTTTATTGTGAATCTAACATGGCACTAGTAGTGTCATGCCGTATTTTTTAAAAGAAATCTATAAGAGCATCGTAGCCTTTTTGAACTTACAGCCTTTTGCAAGACTCATATTTTTCCTTATGATAGTCATTGTAAGGGGGATTTAGTGAAGTAGTTGAGTACAAAATTTTGTGGTTGTATTTTCTTTTAAAAACAAATCTTTTTGTTTTTAGGGGACAATAATATTATACAAGTATGTCACACTTTCAAATAAAGACATTCTAATTAATAATCATTTTATAACATTACAATTGTGTGTACATCATAAGTGTTTGAGCAAATAGATGTTTTGACCCTTGAGAGTTGAAGAGTCTTTTGAGGCCCAAATAGACTTATAAATTTTATAATTGAAAAAATATTTGTATTATCAWTATGGCTCTACTACTTTTTGTACTACTAGTGATGACCAAATGAAGCCTTACAACTCTTGTCTAGGAATCTAGAGACTTTGGCAATACTCATATTGGAGCCTAGAAAGAAAAGTTGTTGACAACAACTTTGGAGAATGACATGAACGCCTCGTTGTTAAAGTCTTTCCGAAAATGCATTTTGAGCGGGATGTGGAATGCAATGTCCATGGTGTACACTCTTACGAAGATCCATTTGGTTATTGCATATTATTGGTATACTTTATGATAGGCCTTTTAGAAGCAAACTATAGATCTTTAAGTCAAGTATATATGTTAGTAAGCAAACATCTCTTGTGCAACATTAAGTAGACATATGGTAGAGGGACCCATTACTAACCGGCACCCCATCACCAATCAATAGGGTGTTGTATTTCTGACCAAGGTTGGAACATATTTCCATTTTCTCCTTGGAATGTGGGTTTTTGATTTTTTCAAGGTTTGGACCAATAAGTGCATGACACATAAATGAGCAAGAAAGTAGGAAGCAATGAGCGGGAAAGTCGTTCTTGAATGATCGAAATTGGATGACTCTAGATGTTGATCATGGGTCAAGCCCAACTTTGGCCTTTCAAAATTCATTGTAATTTCATTGTAAGAGATAAAATTACCAAAGTTTTTGCAATTTCCATTGTTTCAATCAATGCACCTCTGAAAATATTTGCATTGCCTACCACTACCCTAGACCATGTCCATAATTGCTTATTTGATCGGTTACGGGTCCCTCTACCATAGATGGCGTAGAACCCGGGGCATCACCAAGGTCTAGGTTGGCAAAGATCTTGTGGGCACCATGGAGTTATTGTTGCTCAAATTGATAAGACACTACAAATTAGAATATGCTTTGTCTACGTCAATGAGTTTCCGGTATCCACCAAAAGAATAAGACAAAGTTTAATTTTGCAATTTTAGAATTTGGTGATGGAATAATTGAAAATATTTAATTATTAAATATAAATGATATTTTATATTTAGAATCATCTCACCTTTTAGGTCCCATGCTAGTGACCTCTCCAAAAGAAAAAATAATAAATTCCTTGCTAATGTAGATCAAGATTCAATCTGATAAAAAAAAACACACAAAGGTTACCATGTAATTGTTGTAATGGCCTAGGTATGATTTTCAAAGACTCCATACCTATCCACAAACTCAAAACTCCTCATAACTTTCATCTCATTGATCAAAATGGAAAGATTCAAAGCTTTCCATGTTTATATACTTCTAGAGAATCAATTTCAATTTTTTTTTTTTTAAAGTGATTTTTGTAGAAAAAATCTTTTAGCTGCCCGAATTGCCCGCCGACCATTGAAAATCACATTTCATGCAATAACTTTTTAACCATGCAGTCCATAGTTATGAAAATTGTTGGGCTTGAAAGCTACTCCTTGGGCGGCACATGTTGTGTGAAATTTCCAAAGAAAAACATAAAATCTTCATTTGTAGTGAGCTGCCCAAAATTGCTATGTTGCCAAGACAACGCAGTTTGGTCCTTTAGGGGTTAAAATAATGAAACAATCTTGAAATTATAAAATAGATTTGTCATTGATTCTTATTTGAACTCTATTGTAATAATCTCTTTGATAGTCACCTATTCCACTTGCATACTTTTGACACATAGTGTATGGTCATGGTAGAATTTGTGTTGGTAGGCAGTAACTGCCTCTTTTGAGCGCATTGTGACAAACTATGTCACAATGCGCTCAAAAACTAAGAAAATTTAAAATATTTTGTGACCCCTTTCCTCCCCTCCCAATCTGATTTAAATTTTAAATATTAAATATTAAATATTAAAAGAAAATTGAAATCGCCCCCCATCCCACCCCCTCTTAGAGGGTGGGCCTTCTTACAATGCATATGGGACAATGAGCCTTTCTCATATCGTACCCGTACTCGTATCCGTATCCGTACTCAGTATTCATACCCGTATCTGTATCCGCACTTAGTATTCTTATCCGTATCCGTATCACATCTTCGTATTACGTATTCCGTAGCTAGTATTTGTATCAATATTCGTACTTGTATTTAGTACATGTATCAACGGCTGCTGATTTTCTTTAAGGGTGTGTGGGATTTTTTTAATTTCAAATCTGATGGTTCATAATTTTTTGATGAGGTGGGGGGTCATGAAAATTGAAAACCAGGCGTGCTGCCTCTTTTGAGCGCATTGTGTATGGTCATGTAAAGTGGTGATACAAAATTTTGTTTTCATCGCAATTGAATTAGTAGTTGGATTTGTGTTCCGTAAATGGCAAAAATTGTTGTCCAATTTTTGGATGTGTGCACTAAATGGCATGTTTACTCTATAGAATTTGTTTAATTTTTTTTTAAAACACATAACATTTTAAGTGTTTCATTGTATTTCTCAGTAATTTTTTTCAAAAGCTCATACTTAGTACCCTTAGTACTACCTCGGATGCAACACATATTTCTTGCAATTCACGTTTATTAAGGTAAGACTGATACTACCCTCCTTTAATAAAACAATCCAATTATATAATAAGCAATACAGTTTTTGGGGAGAACATAAAAAAATTACACAAAGGGTATAATAACCATATGTATTTATCCCCTTAAATAGCAAAAGTAAACTCATAAGACAAGGCTTTTTCTAAGTAGGAAATTGTTTTTGGAATATTTTAAAAGATTTGCAAGGTGTGTAATTGCTCAAGGTGTGTAATTAATGTATATGTATTATAGATATGGATTTTAGATCCTTAGGAAGAGGTATATTGCAAAAGATCATCACTCCTCAAGAATAGGAAAGTAAACTAGTACAATTTTTTCACAATCATCCTTATAAAAAATTTAGACGAGCACTTGATGAAGTCTTCATATGTACTTGTATGTCCCATGTCATTGTCACAACCATTAGTATGTTGCATTTGTAATTGCCAAAAAATGATGGTCAATTGCTTCATAAATGTCCTTCCATGTAAATTTTTAAATTTTTTTTATTCATTTTCATTGCTAATTTTTAATATCACATGTCATATATATTTTTCCATTATCTATGTTTTAAAGTTTGTTTGGCATACAAAAACAGGATTGTCAAACAAATTTTTATAGTCAAAGTCATTTTTTGGGAACAACTCTAGAACAAGCTTATTAGCACTAATTTGATTTAGTATTGAGGTCAAAACTTAAATCACAATACATCTAATAACTTTTTGACAATAGAGGTTTTCAACGAATTGTCCCACTTTAATATTTTTTGCACATGGATGTGCTTGAAATTTTTAATTTAACTATATAGAAGCAAAGAGTACTTTGTCTAAAATTCATGGGAATAATTGTAGAAAATGTTGACTATTGGATTTTTAGGATATAAATTTTTTGGATGATCATCTTTATAGGCTAAAAATTCAGCTTTTGGAAAAGAAAAATCATGAGAAGAGGGATGATGATTTTTCACCCATCCACCCACCAAAAAATAAATTGTATTAGAAAATAGAATAAGTTAAACCCAAAATTGACCAAATTGGATCAAACAAAATTTTTTACCATTACCATTGTTAGCGCATTGTTTGGAACATCTTTAATTAAGTTTAGATACTTCTTGCATTGACAATTTGAAAATAAAAAAAATGCGACAAGTATGTTACTTTATTACTCTAGAAGATCCTATTTTACAAAATAATGAGATTTGTTTCATCCTGCCAAGAATTCATCGTTGAAATTTTGAAGTGGACACATTATATCCATTTAAATCTTCACGGGTTAAGAATGTGAGATTTGGTCTTAATTAGCTATAAACAATGTTTTTTTTGCTCAAACAAGATTTTTGGAGCATGTATGAGTGGTTGCTTGCAAAATAATGTAAATAAGTTACTTTGTCCAATATATATCCAAGTAGGGGAAAGACATCCAAAGTTTGCAAAATGCGTATTACCATTTGCCCATCTTTTCCCTCTAAGTTTTGAAGAACTTAAACTTACAAAATAAAGCATGAGACTGCAGTGTAGAAGTTTTCGAAGTTTGTCAAAAACACTCCAAGAGGCAGTGGATCTCATTAACTTGCATCCACAACATCCAACATCAAGTTACAAATTCAGAGGCTTTTTGCATACTTGGATTGGACTAGAGGTGGAGCTCCTAACACCAAGCTTGTGAGGTCMAATTCAAGCCATGTCATGCTTTTAGATGTGAATTGGTTCTCCAAATAAAATATTCATTTTTCCATTGATATTTGGAATTATGTGGCAACCAATGGGCATAATAGCCTCATTTACACTACACATGCCACAAGGAGAGGTCTTGGAATATGAGAGATAAGGAGACAAGTAGAGAATATTGCTATATAAAAAGTAAGTCCCGTTGATGGGTAGTAGAGCAAGCTTGCAAATCCTAAAGTCAAAGATGGTAGAGAAAGGAAGAGACTAGAGCTCCATATCAATAATCAAGTGGACAATTTTGGCTTGCAAATCCGGTCCCATTGTTCATGCAAACAAACCCTTTAGCTATCATATGCCAGGTGTCTACAATCCATCAATAACATGTTATTGTTTCACAAGCAATAAATAATATACAAACGAAACTAAGAAATTTACAAAATGAGCTCTTTGGTTGCATGAAGCCTTAAATAATTGAAGGACATTGTGATCAAGAAGCCATTTTGTTTGTGTCCCCAAAAGTAATTGTGGGTGCCATTTTATATGTATTTCCAGCTTACTTCTTCAACATATGAAGGAGAGTTGCAAGTTTTAGGATCTACACACCTTTTAGGTAAGAAGTTTGAAAGATGAAATCTAATCATTTGGGAAGAGTTGAAAATACTTCTTTTTGAAATCTAAGCATCATGATATTGCAATTGGTAAGGTTTCTCACTCTAAAATTTTAGGACGTTGTATTCTAATGAATAATATAAAGGATTGTGCAAATGTACATGAAGATTTTAGTCTTACTTTGAATACAAATATTTTGAAGCAAATGTGAGCTTAAGAAAAATTTCATTTGTTTATAGGTTAAAGAGTGTTTCATTGTGCTTCCATGTTATATTACTTCTAAGAAAATCCTTGCCATGTGAATCAATATAAAATGTTACCAAGAACATAAGATTAAGAAGTTGACAAATTCATACCAAGGGCCTAAAGAATCAAATTATGGCAATTTGTGCAATGATTTGCTYCCTCCAAAGGATAGTTACTTCAAAAAAAGTATTAAAAAACAAACACTATCTTATCTAGTAAAGTAGGGTCAACAAAAAAATCTCTCTATAAACATATGCTAGAATTTTTGGAAATACATATTTTTGAAATATACTTGTAGTACAAAAAATAGAACATTCTATATTTAAACATACAAATATCCACAAAATTGAATCAATCATATAGACATTTGTATTCAACAAGCAACAATACAAAAATAAGTGAAAAGAAGTAAACTATGAATATAGAAGTTATAGTATATTCATGAGGCATTCTAGACTTCTAAAAAATTTGAAGAAAAATGCAATCACAATTCAAAAATGAATGAAYGTCAAAGTCTGCAACCCCATTGACTCAATTTTGGACTTCTTTTTAAATGCAATATAACTAATTTTAATTTTAGAGTTGTTTTTTCAATTCCATAAAATTGGCTACATACCTTGACATGTTTTTATAAATTCTATAGCACCCACCTTCATAGAAATTATAAAATTTTAACCTTTATACATTTAAAAATTATTTAGAACTTGAAAAAAATGCATTTGATACTTGTATTAATGGAAATTGAAGATTTTTTTTAAACCTGGGGTTTTTCCAAGACTTTGAGACCAAGAATAAATAGCAGAAAGTAGAGGGCAAAGCCTTGGAGACAAAAATTAACCCTTAAACGCTGGCGGGTCATTGTGGAAATCATGAATTCTGATACCTTGAGAATCATCGTTTCAAATTTTTTCAAAAGTAAGCATTGGAAGTCAAAAAATTGTAAAAGATCTCTCCTTTCCACACAAAATTCTGAGTACAAATAGTTGCACACAGGACGATGCTCTCTCATTCATTGACCAAAAAATAGCCTTTGCCGTCGTTTAAGGGTTGAATACCCCCCACCTTACCCCACAAAGTACATGTCAATTTACACTAGCACCCCCACATGATGGTTTGGGTAGGCTTGAGCCTAGTATATATTGCGGCCATATCAGGTTTGGCCACTTATCATTCTCCTTTTGATGTTGCTTGTGAAAGATAGAGGACCGAGATGAAATTGAAGACTTTTGATTGAATCAATAGGATAGGATATTTTTGGCAATCCTAAAGAACCTATCTGTTGCCTATAAGCCCTTGCTAAATTACAATTGCAATTTTATTTGATCTAAATGTCAAATTAAAAAACTTCTAATTACACTAATCCTGGTCACTACCTTGCAACTGTCTTGGTAAATTTTCAAATTTCAAAAATGAGAAGCAATATATGTGCTACAGACTAGGTAACCTTTGAGTCGCCGGGACGTGGAGAGTGGGTTACAGGACGTAACGAGCTCTGTCCCCGGATGAAAACTCACAGAATTGTTGCTTTTGTGGACGAATATTGTATGCTTTACTAATTACGAACAACATCGGGAACTAACACCCCCATTGTATTAGTGTTGATGTTGTACTGTTTCAATGGGCTCACAGTCCAACTTTGAAAGTTTATTGTTGTATTACAGCATCAATACTACTACAATGCCTTCCATTGAAACAATATTGTTGCAATACTGATGCTTTACTACAACAATACATTTTCAAAGTTGGACTTTGAGCCCATTAAAACAGTATTGTTTCAATGGGGGTACTTTCCTGATGAAATTATCCTGCTTGTGGATGACACTAGTTCGAGCAGACCGACGCACACCATCAGCTAGAGCTGGTTACAAAAGTGTGATGAGCTTTTCTCAGAAATTCAGTTGCTAGCTTTCAGTTGTGAGGCTATGGTGAGATTTAGAGTGAACAACAAGGGAGCAGAAAATACTGAAAATTTCCCGCACAATTGTGACTTGAATTGACCTCTGTCTTGCCAGCACAATGTACAGTAAGTTACAGCACGTCAGGGAGATCCACAATTCAAAGGCAGTCGGCTCCCATTTCATATTTTTTTTTTTTTTTTTTTTTTTTTTGAAACAAATGGGAACCCATTGTATTAAGAATCAGAATCATAACAGCCAAGCCAAACAGGCTGGACAAAAGAAGAGAAAAAGAGCAAGAATCGCAAAACACAAAAAAGCAAATCAGATGAAGGAACAAGAAGGAGGGCCCTTCCTATTCCCCATTTCATAGTTTGACTGCACTTCGACATCTTCAACAAACAATAAACCAACCCAATCATAATACGCATAATACGGAGTATGTTCTAATGTAGAAATCTAATGAACTTTGACCAAGCCAGGACATGATATGTCCTTTTGGGGTTCGAAGGCTTCTATGACACCTGAACATCCTTCACTGGAATTCTCGGGGAGGGGTTTAGATAAAATTGGCTGGGGAGAGGAGCAATAGGAAACTGAAGAGAAGTACCAGTATGTCTTCATTTTCATAAGGAACAAAAAGATTATATTAACCCCTCAGGGCCGGAGGAGGCAAAAACTGCCTTCTCTGGATTTTCAAAAGAAATTTCAGGTGTGTTGCCAGATTTGGGTCACAGATTGATCAAACAGTAATGTATGGGAATCAAGTTTAGGTTCAACAATACTTCCCTGATTGCCAATTGGGATTACAAATTGTTGGACAGAGAGTAATTCATCATAAGAGGTACCAGACAACTGAGAATCAACCCTGGAAACGAGGCGGCCCTGAGGGGTTAACAATGTTAAGCGATTGAAATAAATCAACTCAATTCATATTACACATCAGTGATTTTTTCATGTTTGCCCAGAGAGCAAAAACGCGAGTAACGTACTGTTCTCAGCTAACAGTCTCCGGCAAATTCCCTTGCCGAGTTCTAGGCACTATTGGCACTCACATTCATGGTATAAGCCGATCTAAAAATCAGAACAAAGGCACATCTGAATCATTCTATTTTACAACTCTCTTCTTGTCACCCACCCAAAACTCATTACAGACTTAAAAAAACTCTTTAGACAAGTTACGTGGGCACAAGGAGACACGATTCTCCAACTGACTCATTCAGGGTCTTCGCAATAATCATAGCCACAGGAAGAGCAATGACCAAACAAAGTGACCCTCCCAAAGCGGTTTCCGTGTACCAGCACAACTTTCTCCAGTTCTGCATCACCCTCCTCATCAGCCCTTGCTCACTCTCCGTTTCAAGMGCATCCGCGTCTGTTTCCTGATCACAAGACTCATTGCATTCGRTAAGATTTGAAGAATCCAAAAGATTGATTTCGTGTTYGTGGAGCAAGCTKGGCAAKCCAATGGAKGCATCCATGTCCTTGACTGGAGACCTGTAAGTTTSTTTGAAGGTTTGTTCGGCCGAAACGCATGAAGGGCTTGGGTGATCAGCTTCGTGGTCRGGACTACTGGCACCACSCAAAGCAAGGTCGAAWGGAGAGCRTCGAGATTTGGAAGGAGAGATCATACGAATCTCACGCGGGCTGCAGTCGGAGAAYAATGTGGGAGAAGCTTCGTAACCGCAACCACAGCACTTCCCCTCRTCGGATTCCTCGCTGGCAATGGGGTTGTCACGCACACTCCACCCTGTCTCGCTTGCAGTCTCAGCCGCGCCGGCATCCGCATCCTTGGACGGAGATCTCTCGTCGTGGGTGAGCTTCATGTCTTGTTCGAAGATGGCGCTTCCCGTGATCGAGAGACTCGACAGCGAGCGCACTAGTCTCTTCGGTGTCAAGAACGGAAGGAAATCTTTCGTCAATGTCTTCTCCTCGAATTCTAAGTTAATGTCCATATGCGTCAAAGGCTTGTGGAAATGTTTCAGTRAGCTCGCTTGTAGTCCATCGGCTGCTGCATGGGTTGGCGGTTCGGGGGTAAGAATCTGTCGTTTCTCCACTTCAACATCCGCTGTGGCAGATTCAGTTTCATGCGAGAATGCGTCACCAGGTTCGGAGTCGTTYGGTAGAGCCGACTGCAAGCTAATGTTGGAAGCTTCCAGRATTGGCGTTCTTYYGCCACTTGAATGCTCATGTTGTTSCGAGATGGTCAGCTTTAACCGAGGCAGGACCACTTCCACGTGACCACTGGAAGAATTTGGCCTCGCATTTTCGGAACCAGAAGCGAATTGTGTCAGTCCGGAATCATCTCTGACTTTCGAACTTTTCGAGGTCGGAAGGGGTAAATCCGAATCTTGGACGTCTTTCAGAGGAGCCCGCGGTCGGAAGGAATTCTCGCCATGTCTAGCTACATCCTCTCCCGAGTAAACGTGGCCGTTCGCTACCGTACTTCGTGATTGCACATTGATGAACTCCTTTACATTCACTACGCACATCAGAAGGCACATGTCAGGGCCTAAAACAAATATTTTCGTAGAATGTGTGGAATTTTCAAAAAACTCTGAACCGAAACCTGTTCGATTCTACACAGCTTCACAAGGTCATAAAAGCATAATGGCAAACAGAAGGAAAAAAATGTAAACTGAATTCAATCTACAATTCTCAAAGCGCAATATGGCAGTCAGAAATGAATTCAACAAGCAGATTCAGGCTAAGATCATATGGAAGGTCTACACATGCACCGATTCTTCAATTCTAGACAAACGGAGCCGGACTCAATGCAAATAGGACGATCAACACTAAACGTAAGAGAATGGGAGCAATTTATCTCACATCGACGTGATGGTGACCGGCACTCTTCTACACTGGTGGTAGAACTCGAAGGAGAAGTGCCTGGAGTTCGAGGCGAACGGACAAAGCCCATGCTGGTGCGAGCAGGGTAAAGAGGTGCTCGCTTCGCCCTGAACCCAATGTTCTTGAGATTCCTGGCAGGCGACCGCAGCGCGTGCACAGATTCTGAAGCTGACGTTGAAGCCGAGGAAAAGGATAAACGCTGTGACTCCTGCGACGCAGGACTCGCAGCTCGCGTTCTTCCTCTTACAGGACTCCTGGACGCCGCCCTCGGGGTCGCACCCCGCTTCGACGCTGGCGACGACGGGACGTGATCCTCGTGAAGCCAAGTACTCCGATCCGAGTGTGACTGCCGATTGAGTGCCATGCCGAAGGAGGTGCGTGTTCCGGTGTTTCCCGAAGCCAACATCTTCGCTATGTGCAGAGCTTCGCTTACCGCTGCTCTTACGTGTGAGATCCGGTCAAGACGACAACTATCCAATGCCTGGAAAACATTAAAATCGACAAAAAGAACTGTTAGATATAACCTCAATGGAGCCCATTTAGAGGTGACAACCAAGCATTGGATATGAAAAACATGGTCAATCTTGACCGTGAGTGACATTGTGTAGGCTTGAGACCCTTGATTGAGCATGATTGAACAAGATTCGACCGTTGCCATTATGCCAAGTAAAGAGCATAAAGCAGCCACGTTCAGGAAATAGCATTGTCGCCATGCTCGGTATTTATTTCCTAAACGAAACTTTACTTTAAAATTACTTAGGTTCATGAAGCTTGTAATTCATGCAGCATCTTCAGTTACGGTGATAAATGGAGAAGTACAATCACATTCTGAAAATCTCTACTTACATTTAAAGCAGAATTGAGCTCCATCTCTAGTGTCTCTTTGTCAAGGATGGTGAGCACCGACTGAAGCAGCTGAGCGGCAGCCTTGCGTAGCTGCCAGGGGTTGGCAGTCCCCTTCAGAATCTCCTCGCCAGCCCTCAAGAGGTTGGCACCATGGAGGCAGAGGACGTCGGGGTTCACCGATGCCAACATGCGGATGAGCTGAATGTGAGCTGCAGTGCGAGTTGTTTTTTCACTTAACACTACAGTAACCCGTTGACACACGTTGTGGACCATCTCTTCCCGTGCATRTTTCCATTTCTCCGTTTCAGCAAGGGCGTGGATGCAAGCAGCTGCTGTGGCGGCCACAGGCTCCAGTTTCCCTGCCAAAGCGTCAATGAGAGGCGWGCAAATCTCCCACATGATTTCCGCTGCCTCGTCTTCCGACGTGGTGGAGTCAATGCAGTGCCGGGCCAGAGTGGCCGCCACTCGCGCACACGCCACTTGCAATTGCGGAAAGCTGCCGCTCGCGGCCGCGGAGCGCACCAAAGCGGCCATGATTTTGGGAATGTGGGGTACAACGAGCTTGCCGTGCACCCGAGCCACCTCTTCGTACATGGATATGGCGTAGCATCGCGTTGCTCCGGGCTCTCGAGATTCTGCAATCTGTTCAGCAAGAAACATGAAAAAGAAAACACGGATAAGAAAACTTGCAACATTCGTGCGTCTATTCTTCTAAGACTCCAAAATTCATACCTTAACCCAGTTCCACTCTACAAAATGTCGTCGGCTGTAACAGGAACACAAAATTCCGGGTATTACGTTCACGTGTTGCCATGAAAACCACATTATCATCACACTCGTACGGTCCAGAGTCATGTGTTCACTGACTCAGAGATGAAAAAAAAGTCAGAAAAAAGAACAAGTCAGACCTGAGAGATGAAGCGGGGCAAGGTCGAAGCGTCCAGCTGCTCCGCAAAGAGCTTCAGCGACTTGACCGCCAGACGCCGGGTGTCACCATCAGTGTCAAGTTTGGCCAAGTCCTGTTTCACCAGCGGACTCAGGTAGTGGGCGCCTTCTTCCTCCCTCATGATCGTTACCACTCGCTCTTTTCGAATCCTAAGAATGTCAGCAAGTGGGTTTCACAACCAAGCCTGGATACAATTCGAACGCCCATAAACAAACACAACTGGATGTCCAGGAGTTCTCTTTCTTTCGCCGCCTGCAGCGTCCCAAAGTCGTCGGCGCCAACAAGATATATACAGCTGCGAGAACAAAACAGCGCTCGCTGTAGCAGAAATCAGAGGTCGTCGAAGTCCACCAGAAATCACTGTCGTAGTAATGGCAGAGGAATTCCAAGTGAAAAATGCGCCGCGTCCAGACCTCTTTGAATCTTGTAAATGTATAAAAAAAAAATGAGCAAAACTACAAAGGTATGGCATGCAAAACGTCAGACGGCTCTTTCGAATTCGTGCAGACCGTCTTGGATACTCCACCGGAATTCGTCCGTTGACACAGTCCTCCACTTACGGCGCACAGCATGGACGTGATATTCCTCTGATGCAAAATGCCGAGAAAACAGCAATTCAATCACTCGAGTCTTTCAGAAGATACTCCTCCCCACCGAAACAACCCACCAATACCCTCATACCCCCTGAAACTTCGCAATCCTTCCCCACCGAAGTCCGCCACCAGTTTTCGACCAATTCGCTCTCAATTCAATGCCAGAATCTGGACTCCAAACAAAAAAATCTGAGAAACACGACCGGGTACATTGACATCCGCAATGCACGCAACTACCGTGCAATCGATCAACGAGAGATGTAAACTTATTCCCGCATGCAGGACTCTCTTCCCCGCTTACAGAACAATGCGCAATCGGAAACAGAATGGGCAGCGACTCAAATCACATCACTCACTCACTCACTCACCAGACGAGAAGCGTGAAGCGTATATGCCTCTTCACCTCTCTGGAATTCCCCCAACGGCCTCGAATCTGAATGGAATTGCGACAACTGAAATGCAGAGAGGATGGGTACAACGACGTTGGGAGAGGCTGGGATGGTTTGGTGGTGAAATTCAGAGGAATTGCAGGCACGAGATCAAACCGGCTTTCTAGGTCGCAATGGCGTGGAGCAACGTCCAAGACGCATGCACCCCACCACAGCAACGGCTCCTAAGTCTTAACGTTGTGGTGTAGCCTTCAAGTAGGCAAACTACGCGCCGCTCGGTATTGTTGACAACGGTAGGTGCTAAATTTGGAATCGCGAATGTATTGGAGAATAGGTTCGGTTGCGTTTCGGTTTGGGATTCGGTTTGGGGTTCGGTTTGGGGTTCGGTTTGAGGTTCGGGACTATTTGTGTCAGGGACTATTTGTGTCAGGGACTTGGGAGTGATCATTTCAAATATATTTTTGCTTGAAAAGGGTCGCACAAAGTAACGGTCTAAGGTATGAGGCTCATATTCTGCTCATCTAAAGGCTGGTCCGTCTTTTTCATGTATTTTCTTAGATGGGAATGTTTTTAAGCTTATTTTCAGACAAAGAGAAATAGATTCTGATTATATCACAAGTTGTTTTGTATTTTTTGAAGCATTTTTGAATCACTTATGAAATTTCAAACTAGATGAGTCATAGGTCCCTATTTATAGCCTTAGGTCTTCCATAAACTATTGACATGCAACCTCTAAAGAAAAATTGGGATATTGATGCTAAAGTCTCAAATTTTCAATGAATAATAGAAAATTAAGACCATATATCTTTTTTGTGTGGGAGCTATCTAGCATATGTGAATAGGCTCGCATACTTTGTCATTGGGCTATGAAAGGAGGGATCTACACAACCATAGAATACATGGAAAGTTTAGCCCTTGTGACTTGTGCTACATATTGTAAATGCTTATATGCTTTTATAAATTTTCAAAACTTGAGCCCATATTGAAAATAGAGGATATTGTAAATGCTTACATGCTTTTATAAATTTTTGTGTGACATGATCATAGAACTCCAAAGTTCTAATGGAGTTTCAAATATTTAACTATGGTTCAACTATTGTTTATCACATATATGGTAAGTATAAGTGAGCTTGATGAAAAGATTTTCATGTGTTGGTAAAGAAAGTGATAATTAGTAGAGTTAGTAATGCCTAGCAAATATTGATGATCAATATAATGACCATTTGTTTCTTGTCTGAATAGGGGGATAAAATGGGAAATAATAGGATTGTCTTGTCAAAATAATGTCTAGAATGCTAAGACTTTAAATATGATGCTCACCAATTCTTTTGAAGTGTCCCATTTGTAGAGGTTCTCATCCAAATTAGAATATGCCAAAGCTATTGAAATATACTCAATCGGGAACTATCGCCTCTATTGTTTTAGTACCATTGCAATATTGTTTCAATGGTTTCATAGTTTAGTATTGAAAGCGTATTGTTGTAGTACAACATTAGTACTGCAACAATGTAATTTCAGTGCAAACAGTGCATACCATTGAAAACAATATTGTTACACAATTATTATTGTACATCAACAATATATGTTCAATACTAGATTGTAGAACCATTGAAACAATATTGTTTTAATAGAGGGACTTACAATCAAGTTAGACGCTCAATAACAATTTCATTTAGGAAGGTCCCATGCTCTTTTTTTTTAATAACATTTGGTTGTTGGAAAACCTATAAAGTTGGACTATATTTTACAATGACCTCAAACAACATTTGGGCACTGCAATATTCCTAGTAGGGCACAAATCTTAGGTATCCTCACCTTTTTGCACCCCGAAACATTTGCCACTAGTTAGAATAGAGTTCTACACAACCTTTCATTGACCCAATTATTAAAGTGTTTGGAATGTTCAAATTCAACTTTAATTCTCAAAAGGAACCAATGGAAGTTGAAGAGTTATTTGAAGCAAATACTCGTAGTTGAAGAATCTTGTACTTCAAGGTTGTCTAATTAACCCTCAAAGGACCGAATGACCATTGAACATACACAAGTGAACTTCGATAGGTGTATATGAGTTTATTTTTTTATGGACGTTCTTCAAGTTTTGACACAAGGTGTGAACATGTACCCTCCGAGAGGGAATGTAAATTTTTTACCGATCAAGTGCCCGGATCAAAAGTTGTGTTGCTCTAAACTTTTGAGGTAACTCATGCAACTTCGGGTGCATAGCATGTGCAAAACTCCTCTTCTACTTCCAAAATTTAGAAGGTAGGTAGCTTACCTCATACAAGCCGCAAAAAGTAAAAAAATAAACATGTGTAGTATTTAAACCTCCTTGTTTGAAAAAAAAATGTTTGTTTTCGGCTGTTTTAAACTTTTAGGTGCAAAACTTTATTAATTTTCCATAGATATTCATTGTTTGTATTTCCCCTAATAAATTACTGATGTGTATCTATATTTGTGTTGGAGAATAAACAAAAATGGTGTGACCTTGAGACTTTGTCCACTCCAACCAATTAACTTGCCTAATTGTGTTGTGTAGTTTGTATGTGATTGCTGATAGGATTTGGAAAAAACTAGAATTCAGAACCAGAAAGTTTGTCAATGCCATAGTCTTTGTTCAAAGGATAGAGCCAATAAATTGAAGTACATGTAGAATATTTATTATAGAGCCATATCTAAACTCAATATGGGTATTAAGGGACCCATACTAAATGATCCACATTTCACACTATATAAATATTTACCTTGTTTGTGCATCAATAGTTATTGAAGTGTCCAAAGGCTCTACATCATATTTCAAACATCTATAACAATTTTTCACAATAAGTCTCTTCAATTGTTTGGTCACCTCAATACCTTTAAAGGTGGAAGCACCCAAAACCTTTAAAATGAGCAATCGAGCATAGTTGGAGGCATTTTTTTTCTAAAAATAGTATTTTGTAGTATTTTCGTGAGTAAAAATCATGAAAATTAAAAAAAATTAGATTTTTTGGATATTGTATATGTAATTTCTATGATTTTTAAAAGTATGAGCTCCCTAAACCAATTGAAACCGTCATATAGGTGGACTCAAATATGAAATCTGCCAAAATCAATAGGCAAATGAGTCCTTCAAATGTGTCAACGAATCAAAGAAGCATTTGGAGTACACATTAATAAAACTCTTGGGACACAATTAGATGTGGTCTATGGTTCAAGGATGGGACTAGGGACGCTAACTACCTGATTTAGTGTTGGAGAGCTTTTTGTATGCATACTAAATAGTGAAATTAGGTTGGCCTGCACTAATTTCTCGACATCCTACACTAAGTTTTATTCATTGCAATTGCACAAAAATGCACTACTTCTGAATTAGTTATTGATGTAGTTGACTCTCATGAACTTCCATGTGTACAAATGGAAGTATCTGTAGCAATATTTGTTGGAAATCAATGGCTTGTAAAGTAACTTTTGGAGGTAAGGCAACCTAATAGTAAAGGCAACCTAATTTCACTATTTAGTATGCTATGCTGTTCGCCTGGGATCACGTTCTTTGCTTTCAGCTACTCCACGGTCATCCTCGTCATCGTCCAGTCACCAGCTCCAAGCTTCTCCGTTCATCGAGTATCTCTTTTGAAATCTCAAGGAGCGTCATAGTCATTGATTGGCGATGAAGTTTGCTTGTCTTCAAAGCGCACATTTAACCCTTGAATGTCTCATGAATGTCTCAGCGGACGTTTTGTGTCCTCTCGATGACAGAGAATCTAACCGTCTAGGATAGAATTGCAACTTTTCATCCTTTGTATTAGAAGTGGAAAGGAAAGATATTTTCTAGAAATTTGACCTCCAATGAGTATATTTGGCTTTTCAAAGTAGATGATGTCACACGGTATCAAAAATGCATGATTTCCACGCCCACCGGTCCGTCCTTCAAGGGTAATACTGCCTGTCTATCACCCTTTTCTTGGAAATCATGCGAACTAAATTSTCATCATGCAAATTTGTGACAGAGACTAGCAACTGGAATAATGCAAAAAAAGAGTCATTAATTTGCATTATTTGCAAGTGTTATATTTACTTTCTGAGATAATGAGATTCACGTTTTAAGAAGCTAAGGTAGAACCACCCATTCCTGATGAGGGTCCTATAACCAACCTATAGACTAATGTATTTCCAACCAAGGCCAAATTTTTTATTTTTTATTTTCAAAGTTGAAACTAATGTATTTCCAACCAAGGCCAAAATGTTTTCTGTGTTTTCTTTTCAAAGTTGGAACTAAAAGTTAATGACACATGTCCCAACTTAGTGTGCAAGAAAGTAGGAAAGAGTGAGTAGAAAAGTAGTTTTTTGAGTGATCGGAATTGGAAGAGTCTAGAGATTGGCAATGAGTCGAGCGCACTTTTTGCCTTTGAAAATTCATCAATTCATGCGATAAACTTACCAAAGTTTGTGCAATCCCCATCATTTTTATCAACACACCTGTGAAAATATTTACTTTGCATTGCATTGCTCCAAATTTGTCCAAAATTCCTTATTCAGGCGTACGAGGCGCTCTGTGCGGGAGTCAAGGCACTACAGGAAGAGTTCGGGTACAATGGTGTGCAATCGGATCGGGAACATGCGAAGGCCACGTTCTGAGTGAGATTCGTCTGGTCAGCCAGTTCGTTCAACACGCAATACTGAGTGGTCATGTATGGTGGGGACTGCGCGTTGTGGATCGGCTGAGGAGGGCCAGTTGTGCCACCTGCATTCATGACCCGAACCCACAAGTTATTTCTTCCCCCTGAGGGACTCACAATACAAGATTAAAGAATGACCAATTGAGTGATCCTGTTGTGAAATATATAACCATTCAGATGAAACCTGATTTTGTGTCACTAGAATCAGTAAAGAGCATTGCATCTGCTGGGAAGAAAACAAAACGAAAACCCAACTGGAAAGTGCTAAAAAATTAGGTCTAATCCGGGCCTCTTCACCCATTAGAGGTTAATGCAATAGATGTATCATTTGGCAAGCTTAGATGGGACGATCGCATGAAACTTATATCACAAACTATTGAGTAACCCAGACAAGTAAAGCAATGTACACGTACCTGCAAAGTTAAGTGCGTATTTGGCAATCCCGTCATAGTAAAACAAGCCCCAGTGGCGCTCAAATGGTCCCGGAAGAATACTCTTCATATTCTCATCCARAAGACCAAACATGTAAAATTCGAAAAACGTGTTCGGCCTCAATGGCGTCCCCACGTTGCTTTGCAAGTGGTTAATCAGCTGCTGATTATACGTGCCCGCCAACTCAGGAGTGGCATAGAGGTTCCCATCCGAAGGCCAACCTATTTCCCCGAGCGCAATCGGCATATTCGGGAACCCTGAGGCTGCAAGAGCGGAAACCAGCGCATCCAGGCTTGCATCCAAAGCGTTTGTATACGTATTCACCCCATCGACTAGAACAGAGGAGGAGCCAGCAAAGAAGGCATAGTCGAGAGGGAAATCGGGATCTTGGTACTTGCTGATGAACGGATACAGATTGACGTAAAATGGCACAGCCGAGCTGTTGAAGATCTGCAACATGGGCAGAATTTGGTCCAGATAATCGGCTTTGAACCGCGTTCCCGACGGCAAGGGAGCATCGTCCAGAACGTCRGCATTGAAGGGAATCACCGCCTTCACCGAATTTGCCAAACCTGCGGTCGCTAGCGCGGTGACAATGTTTTGCAGAGCTGGTAGCGTGGTGGTGAGGTAGGATCCATTGTAGCCACTGAGAAAAGGCTCATTTCCCACCGCAACATACCTGCACCACACCATTCGAAATCAGCGTCAAAACAGTGGGGATACAAAGTGCAAAAGATGGGAATAGAAATTAGAAAGAAAGATGTGACCCWGCCTACAACAGGAAGTAGCGGWTGCAACCYATCACTACTAATTYTGCAATKGAATGGTTTTGTAGTGGTTCCGATGATCGCCTTAAAGTCATGTTCTGTTGCGAACCATTGCAATCTTAAATTRTTGCAAATACATTGCRCAATGTTGTACTAAACTATTGCAAAGWTGTTAGTWGGATTATGGTGGKTACAGCAAAGATGTTGTAAATACTATKGCRATCTCAGTCTTCTGTACAAGTATGAATTCAAAGATGGGGCGACGTCGTACTTGATATTGACGCCGCCTTTCAAGGATGTGAAGCCCGTGATGTTCTGTTTCACCCACGCGTCGGCGGCGCCCGGCACGTTGGCGAGAGTGGCCAGCATTTCATTCGGCGCGGCGACCATGACCTCAATGCCAGTCCCTGCCAAAGAGCTCACTGTATCGTACGATGCGTCAAAGAGCTTCACCTTCTGGATGCCATTCGCTTGCAGCAGCTTCGCAACGGAGCTCGCCGGCAACGGGTTGAGCGAAATGGTACCCCAATTCACGCCCAAACCACTCGCACATTGGAAAGTAAACACCGTCACCAAYAGTAACAACATCCCCATTCTCCATCCTCCTGCCATCTCTGAGATCGAATCCGCTTCAGATCACCCCAAAAATTTCCCCACACCTCCCACACCACCAAACACACACCAATTTCGGAATCGAGTCACTCGCATACCAAGAATTCCAGCAATGCCCGACAGAAATGGCAGCGAGTCAACTGATGGAGACCATTCTTGCGCAACCAATCTCGCAAGACAAATTGCATTCACAAAACTGACGATGTACCGATTCTTTCTGTGTAAGGAACAATTGGACAGGAATACTACTCGAGCGACCAATTGAAGCTTGCAATGAGAATGATAATGATGGGGTTGGTTGGGTGTGGAAGAAACGACGGGGGGAGACTATAAGAGGTTGCTCGATCGGCCAGAAGGAGCCTAATTTAGCCTGAGTCCCAACGGACTGCCGTTACAATTGGCGACGGAGTGTGACTGTGTGTTCCGGAGAGGCTTCCAGGCATCGAGGTTCCGCTTGCTCGGCAATCATCCTATTCGGCGTTCCATTTTTGGCTTTCTCTGTCGCAATACACGGCTTGCGGTTGGAATGCGAAAATCCACCAACACCCTGACAACAGGAGAGAAATTTCCGAGGAATCTCCGTTTCACCACACTCAATGACTCATCGTAACTCGTAAGGTTCGTGTATTCACTAATGAGGACGCTTTGGACAATTTAATTTGCGCAGTGACAGATGTACTACTGTACATGACTATTAATTGATAAGTGGGTGGTAAACTTCTTCGAAATTGTACAAGACTTATATATCCCCTACTAAAATTTTCAACACTTTCAAAGATACATTCTCAGGACTTTGAGACTCCACGGGAGCCGGAGCTTCAGCCGTCTGTTGTAATAAAAAAACTCTAACGAATGCAACGTCTCGAATGCGGAGGGCTCGGTGGCTCGGTATCGCCACAAGTCCCACAACGGTCACCAGAACGCAGGCATGATCCTTCATTTCCGCAGTCAACGCAAGTCGCACAGGTCTCACCAGTCAACAAGGGAACACTTTAAGCTTACAATAGCTGTCGGTACCAAAACAAGCTTCTTGTTATATGGAGTCGGTACAGCAGTGCCCTCCACTATTCCAACGGGCAAAGGGATCGATTCCGGACTCCAACACGTTCCGTCAATAACGTTCATAGGGAAACGTGCTCACACTCAGTCCACGGATCAGAATTCTTTTGCTGGAACTGCAACAGTACAGCAAGTCCCTAGTGAATGGATTCCTTTGAACCAGAAGCACTTCTTTTCTCCTTTGCTGCCCTACTTTAGGAGCCTCTTCGAAGTCCTCAATCATTCTCTGTCTCCAGCTGTTGGGGGTCATATGGTCGGTCTCTGGAACTTGTAACATGATYTTCTTCCGTTACATTATCATTGTGGGAAGGTTGAAGAAGCCATTTTGTTGCAGAAAATTGTGTAGATTTCTCCTGATTATGGTACTTCAGTCCATTCCCTGGGCAACTACCGGTACACAATCCAGTGCCACAAGGATGCAATTTAAGAGAAACAGACTCGGCAGTATTTTTAACTGCAAACCGCGCTGTCAACCTGTGTAGCACCCAAAATAATGCAACTGAACTAGGAAGTGGTGCAATTGAGCTTACCGTACTGCAAAATATGGAACTGCACTACACAAAAGCAATTCGCTTCCATATATCGGTGCTACATATGGAAAATCGGGGATGAGCTGCAATATTACAATAGGGCCTGCAGTGATAGATGTCAAATACAGGGCTTTGTGTGCCAAATTCACTATATAAGAAACCATCGCAAATAATTAAATGCACTGACACGTGAGATACTGAGATGTTACTGAGCACGACAACGCATCTGATAGGAAAGTAACCGACGAGAGACTAAATGGAATGAATTGGTGTTTTATGATACATTTTCAGTCAACGAAGTATTGACTTCTTCAGCGAAGAGATATGCCTAGTTAAGTTCCACCTCGCCAGTTCCTACTAGGACGATTGCTACCTCACCCGCCGTTCTAAACGATTTGAGCGACTTGCACAATATTTATGGGCGGAATTGCTGGAGTGACCACTCAGTTACATTTCCGCGATTCCTGACTGAACTGGCCATGGCAATTTCCGTTAGTCAAGAGGATGATGTAGAACAATTACGGTGTTCCCAGCAAGCGCTGTTGGCGGCGGCGCGTAGGACGAGCACCTCCAATGTGAGCCCCGTCCCGGAACCGATGAAGAAGCAAAAAGATACAATACCCCGAAGTTGCAGCCATCACAATGCAATGTGCTGAACCTAAATTGAACTTGAGAACTTTGAATGATTTCACAAACTCAATATGTCTTGGATTGATTTGAAAATTTTATCATAGAAACTAGACTAGTATGCGCAACTTTTCCAAAAGTTTTATTGAAATCAAACATTGGATGCAAATGTTAGAACGCTTCAAAGTGAACTACGAGACTGCATGAGGCCACTTTTGGGCCCCTTGGGCGTTGAGGGGTTAAACCACAAAAAGCAACTTGGGGGGTGCACATTTCTCCCTTCTCCATAATCTCTCTCTTACTAAAGAAATTAACCGATCTCTAATAAGAAATCGGTGAGGCCATCCTCCTTCGACACATCCAACCTGGGAAGTTGAGAAACTTGCAATGCAATGTCTTCTGACATCTTCGGATTCGACACATCAAACTTGAAAAGTTAAGAAACTTGCAATGCCTTTTGACAAGAAACGGAGATATACCAGTTGACAGTAGCTATATTCATACAAGGTGAATCTTTTTTTTTTGTCAGAGATGCTGTCCTTTCTATAGCTCGATAGGGCCCAAGAAATAGAGTGACTAGTCAAACCCTGGCAGCCTTCTCGAGAGTCCAGAATTTCTCTAATGAATTGTGCAGAATTGGTTCGGTATAATGTGGAAAGCAGCACTAGTGGGACATTTGGGGTGCGAGGATGGAGACTTACAGATGCGCTTGAACTTGGCCTTGAGGGCTTCCTTCTCACCACAGTTGGTGATGTTGAAGAAGAAATCCGGGTACTCGCTCTGCAGAAACTCCGTCGGGGGCACGGCAGTGCCAATGCCCAGCACGCACGCTGGCCCCTCCGCTCGCGGCTGCCCCCTGGGAAGCACCACTGCATTCGTCACCTCCCCGCTGGCCGCCATTGCGATTCCTCTCGCACTGCTCGCCACCCCCAATTGCAATACAGTAACCCGTCCGCGTTCAAGCACTAGTAGTCACTCTGTCCTCTTCCACCTCAAGTGCTCCAAATGTTCCGTGACTGCAACTCGGAGTGCAAGTTTCACTAGTTGTGTTGTGTTAGAATCCAAGCAGAGATTCGACTGCCAAGGAGCTAGCCAATGTTTCTCCGAATACTAGCTAGCAAGTGACCGGATATTGCTTCTGCGATCGAGTGATAACTAAGTTCAACTTTGAAGCTGCAATTGCAGGGACGTGTTATATATGCGTCGTGGGATTCACTCAATTTTCCATGTGAGCGACAGTAGTCCCTTCTGATTCTCAAGACGTGGTTGACTGGCCTCTGCTACTGTAACGCCGGCTAGCAACACTGCAGTACTGTGCTGCGAGTCCCTCGTGTTGAGGCGGAAGCAATGATTGGAAACAACCGGAAGTTAGTTCAAAGTCAGCCGTTGGATAAGGTAGACTGCTCTTAAAGCGACCATTTAAGGGCTGGTCTGCCTTTTTTGTAGGTTTTCATGGACAGAAATATTTTTAGCTCATTTCCCAGAGAAAGGAAAAAGGATGTGGAACTTAGCCCAAGTGGTTTCATATTTTTCCAAGCATTTTTGAATTACATATGAATTTTCAAAGATTTGGGGCATAGGCACCTATTTGTAACCATAGGTCTTCCAAAATCAGTCCACTTGCATCCTGTAAAGAGATGGGAGGAAATGAAAGACAATGATTGGCTCTTGCAATAAAAAATATTTTTTTCTTGATTCACTCAATGGTGAATATGGTCCATTTAAGGATCACCTCATATCCATTCTCCAGCTATTTATGGGGTCGGTTTCAAGGAGACGGTCGCTTTTAGAGCATACTACCTTATGGTGAAAAAACCGGTTGCATTTCAAACTTGATGGATGCAAAACCGGATGGAATTTTGAAGCACCGGAAATCAATCGGTGTCACTAACAAATTACAGGATATTTAGCCGCCTCTTTTGAATATTTTTGGGGATTTCAACCGGCTTCAAACAATATCTACTAGCTAATACCCATCAATATTAGAACAAACTTAGAGGAAACCGGTTGCATCCTTTGAATCACCAAAACTACTGGTTTATTTCCTCCAATTTCAATTTCTCATTGGCTAATTTCTTCCAAATTGAAATTGGCTCTGGCTAAATTGTAAAACTTCTTTAATACTTGAAGGACGGACCGGTGGCCGTGGAAATCATACATTGTTTTTGATACCATGTGACATCATCTACTTTGAAAAGCCAAATATACTCATTGGAAGTCAAAGCACTAGAAAAGATCTCTCCTTTCCACTCCTAATTCCGAGGATGAAAAGTTGCAATTCTGTCCTACACAGTTTGATTCCTTGTCATTCATCGGACGCAAAACGTCCGCACCGGCATTCAAGGGTTAATGTATAGAAAACCAAGTTGAAAATGAAAATACTAATGAATATTACATTCTTAGCTAGAAATGAACTTGACAAAGCCCTTCACCATTTGAAGGCCAAGGATCCTCCCAACCATGCAATATGGAGTTGAGGATGGTTGTATGGCAAATTTCATTAAAATGGCGGCATTCAATTATTTTGGCACTTTTTTCAGTTCAGACCGCACGGTCTGAAATCTAAACCCCTCCTAGATTTTTGAAATATATACATGTCTTAGATATGTGAAATCTATAAATGTACTAGATGTTTCAGATCACGCGGTCTGAAATCTAAATATGTCATAGATTTCTGACATCTACATATGTCATAGATGACATAAAATCTATACCATTCCTAGATTTCACTTAAGCAGTTCAAACTTCAGCGGTGAAAATGGCACACTGAATACCGCCAGTTTAATGAAATTTGCCATTTATGGAAAAGATCAACAAAAATCAAAAGAGTTTAGGAAGTATCAATTTCTCCTTCTTCAAATGTTTCTTCTATTGTTGTTGTAAGATACCACTCATGATTTATGTGCAAATGGAAAAATTTAGAAGAATTCTCCACAAGACAATAGCCTCTTCTACAATGTTGTCTCTACGGGAGGCGCTAGTGGAAGGTGGTGGGCCATTTAGTAGGTAACCCCTCACCCACCATTTTAAAAACAAAAATTCTTGATATCTATAAATAATAATAAAAAAATGAAACATAATTTCAAACCGTACAGCAAAATCCTAAAGTCTACAAGTCTGCTCCCCCGGGTTGATACCCTTGGGAAAAAGACCGGTTGATTTGCAAGGAAGGAGGAAATCAGGTGGACGACTTCCAAAAATTTCCTGAACACTGGGCGGAAGCCTTGAAAGTACTTGCAAAATTTTCGCTTTTCCAGGCTTTGACCGGTTGCCACCCAATCAGCAGGCAAAGAGAAAAGAAACATATATACGGCAGAAATGATTCAGTTGTGAACCTTTGATTCTGGGATTCAAGTCAAAATGCAATGGGCCCGGTCCGCAATGACCCTAAACTACCCCGGGTGATGGCTCAAGTGGTAGGAACCAGTGAGTGCATCCACGAGGTTGCCGGTTCAATTCCCCGTGGTAACATGCTGGTCTTGTTCGTGTTCCTCCTCTTGTGTCCTGACGGGGATGGCCGTGGTGTGTAATTCCGACTAAAAATCCGGTTGCCATGGTTGAGTCGTGTCAGTCCGCAGCAACCTTCATTGGTTGTCTGTCTCGCTGCGACCCTCATAGGTCGTATGTTTCAAAAAAAGAAAAAAAAATGCAATGGGCCCCGCCCAATTGTTAAAAAAAACGAAAAAAAAAAACGAACTCCGTCTTTGTTGTGCAGAGCAATAAACCGAGCCCACGAACTGGGCCCCGCAGGCTTGATTTACGGTTTGGGAAAACGCAGGAATGTTTTATTTTTTGCACAATTATTTTTTTGCAATTTCTGAATTCATATTTGCAATCAGAGACTCTATATTAGCTCGGATGGCTAAAGAACATACCCTAATAACGGCTCAATATAGGGGGCTTTTATTTACTTTTACCCCAAATATTACCCTGCGGGCCCCAGTTTGTAGGCACGACTTATTGCTTTGTCTTTGTTGTCCTCTGTCAGGCCACTTGTGGTTGGCAGGTCTTTGAATTTTGCCCATTTGCAATGAAATTTTGTTTCATTTGTAAGATATATAAATAAATAAGTAAATAAAATAAGTAAATAAATAAGTAAATAAATAAGTGATTCCCAAGGAGCAGTTTTTTTTATGCATGATTTCTTGACATTGGGCTCCAATTGATGAAAACGTTGGCTATTTTTCATATAGGAAATTTTCATTTTTTTAGTCAACATAGCCAAATTAGTGTTGTATTTTAAGGTCACAATAGTCAAATTTTTTCTTAGGTATCATCTAATTTTGTTATAGATATCACCAAGTATCATCATGAGTGCTAAGTAACGTCTACTTCTCCAAATTGATTTAAAAAACCAAACATTGCCAAGGAGTGACCAAGTTGGCTCTCTTTAGAAAAGGGATGAGGCTAATTGCAACTATTGGGAGATGACTTTTGCCTTTTCTATAACAACAAAAAGATTAGTGAAATTCTTTATATGATTTTAAAAAATTATCTATATAACCAACTTTGAAAATATTTTGAAAGCATAGTGAGGTAGAGGTACCATGAGGCCTCACATTGCATTCAAAATAATTTTAATTTTTTAATTTTATTTTTTTCATACTCCTCCCCCCAAGCTCATAATTTTAAGAAACCACTTTAATTGACAATCAATATGGGACAATTCATCCCATATCTTGTACTCCCTCCGTCCCATAATGATCTTCTTGTTGGCCTTCTTTTTTTGTCCCAAAATGATCTTCTTATTGCACTTTTTGATGTTGAAATTAATCAAATTTGGCTTATAATTGTTATTTGGGACTAGCAAAACAACTCTAAGTGGTTGTTTTTGCTCCATCCATGCAAACATCAAGCAAAATTTTATCCTTAATCCATAAGATTTGGTCTAACAGGAAGATCATTTTGGGACGGAGGGAGTATTCAGTATACATATTTAGTACTATACCCGTATCTATATCACATCCATATCTAGAATCCACTATGTATTTGTATATGATATTGTATTTGTATCTAGTATTCATTTTGTATCCGTATCCATATTTACATTTGCACGGCTCAGATTAAATCTCACAAGATCAACGGTTTGCAATTTTTTGAGAAATCAACGGCAATTTTGAAGGTAAGCATTTTTTTTAAAACAATCAACGGCTTGTACATTTTTTTTGAGAGAGAGGGGCAACTAATGCAAACCAGGGTGCACCTCTCTTTTGGAGGGATAGTTATAGGCCTGTCTCAAATCAACTTAGTGATACAAATTTTTGAAAACTCACCAAAATTGTAAATTTCATTATTGGTACTTCAATTTTGGTATGATAAGTTGAAACAATGACAATGTCAATGTATTATAATATAAACACAATTCTTTTATTACTACATGATTCAATATACAAAAATTATATATATTAATAAAGAATGTAATTGCTACTTTGGATCGTCTTCAACTTTACATGACTATGGTGCAACTAGTGATTACAAGAAACACTTGCATTACTATTCTATGTATGTCATACTAACATGAAACGAGTGATTACAGGAAATACTTGCATTACTATTCTATGTCATTCATTACGTGGCAAATTGTGTGGCAATCATTTTTGGGTACAAAACTTTTGGAGTTCTACTTAAATTTCGATGAAATCTTTTACCAAGATTGTATAAGGAAAATATGGTTCTACCATAATTTGGTGGTATTTTTCTAAAATAGATTGATTGTGGAATAGTTATCCCAAAGATCAATCACATTTGATATTTTAGAATTTTTAGTACATTTTAGTACATTTTTTTTATGGTGGGTCCAACATAAAACTTTATAGCCTCAACTAATGACCCTTGTAGAAAGATTTAAAAAAAATAGCATTGCAAATGCTTTAGATTCTTGCTTAAAGAGGTTGGAAATTCAAGGTTTCTTATCATGTTCACAAAAGATTGCAAATTTGACTTGTCTGTATTACTCTCTTTTGTTCCACTAAAACCCTCCAAAAATCTTTCCGTTGACATATAACTGTCTTTCCAATCATAGTGCTAGCAACACATGCATTCAAGAATGAATAACCCATCCCTCATATCTATGCAAAATCTTCAGCTTAGAAACTATCATTTAGGCATTCCAAGTCCATATGGAAGATATGATATTTGAGCATAGTTTATGAATGTTGCTAGCTTTGTCATTTTAGATGATTTAAAGGTTGTGGGAACAACAAGATTTTAGAAATATGTTCCCCAAGCTAAATATTTGCAACAATATTTGGCCCACTTAAAGAAACAAATAGYGTTGAAGTGCAGAAGTGGTCACTAAACGCATTGTCAAGGTGCTTTATATGGGCTTAGTCCAGCTTGCTGGGCTAGAAGAATGCTTCCAGATATTTTCACTTGCCTCTACAAGGGTGTTCAATACGACGAATACCTACTCAACATTTGAAATAAAAAACTAGGGCTTTTTAGTGGGACCAAAAATGTGCCTCATTTGGAGTGTTCTAGTAGGATAGAGGGATTATATGCCTTCTTAGAAAGGTTTACAATAATGGACACAAAAAAATAAAAAATAGTAGCCCTATTTTTCCAATTTCTTTCAATTAGAGCACATGATCCATGGAGAAATTTGCCAAAACAATTCTAGAGTGCAATTCTAAGTATTCCAATGCACTTATTAATAATTATCCACCAAATACGCTTATAGAAAATAATAAGGGTAGTAAATAAATTTCGTTTATTTGTCCATCTGTATTTGAAACTCGTGTTTTAGGTGACAAGCCCAAATGTTTTTTTAACAGATTTTAGATGATGTCCGATGCAACAACGCCATGTTTTTATGTCAACATTGATGTTATATTGGGCATTTTTGTTGACATGAAAATAGGAAGTTGCTGCATTGGACATCACCTAAAATCCGTTAAATATAATCGGACTCGTCACTTAAAACACAAGTTTCTTGTAGTGCATGTAAATAGAAAAAAATGCATATGTGCCGTAATTTTAGAAAATCAAAGAAAAACCAGATAGTTCATCTTTCCAAATTCAACTAGAAAATGGTACTAGGCCGTAGTCATATATACAATGTACAAATTTCTATAAATTGAACAACACAACACATAGTACAAGTGATTCTTGCAATTGCTCCAACTTGGTTGTAACAAACAACATACGGGTATTAGAGGTATCTATTAAGTACACAATGAGTTTCATGTAGAATTCAAGTTAACTTTTTTTCCAATCACAAGTTCCAAATAAAGTTTGGTCAAGATTTTTTTGTAAAATATTGAATTCCAATATTCCATACTCTCCTTGTATAGTATTAAAGTAGAAGGCCCATGAAGCGATTCAGCTCTAAAAGTATTTTTTAACACAAAAATACATATTTTTTTTTCCATATATACCAATTGCATTCAAGAATGAAACGACAATGAACACGCTTTATAGAGCCTATGTGATTCAAACTTCAAAGTGCATGATTAATTCTTCAACCCTTAAAAGACCAAACATTCAAATTTCAAACAATGGATGAACACAAACACATCATGAGCAAGCCACACAAAATCTTTGTTTTGTGATCCATCTAATTATTTGAAGATTCTTATGTTAATTCTCTTACATTTTTATGATATTGATTGACGCAACTTTTTCTTGTAAATCATACTCCTATAATTCAATGAATAAGGGTACGTCTAACTTCAAAAACTAACTTTTTCAATTCAAGAAGCTAACAATCAAAAATGAATTCAATAATAACTAAAGCAAAAAACCTTAAGAAAATCACAAAAATTAAAACTTAACATTTTGTCCAAAGGAAGAAGAATCCTACAAAAATTACAGATATTCAATCTAAGGTAGAACCACCCATACCCAATTGGGTCCAATAACCAACCTATAGACTTACGTATTTCCAACCAAGGCCAAAATGTTTTTTTTTCTCCTTTTTAAAGTTGGCACTAAAAGTTCATGACTCATATCCCAACTTAGTGTGCAAGAAAGTAGAAAATAGTGAGTGGAAAAGTACTATTTGGAGTGATCAGAATTGGAAGAGTCTAGAGATTAGCAATGAGTCCGACGCACTTTTTGCCTTTGAGAATTCATAATAATTTCAATTCAAGCGGCGGTCCTGCGATCTTGGACCAGGTGGAGGCGAAGCTGAAGCTTTCTTCGGACAAGATGCAGGGCAGCCGCGACGTGCTATCTGAGTTCGGTAACATGTCTAGCTCTTCCGTTTTGTTCGTGTTGGACCAGATTCGTCAGCGTTCTTTGAAGCTGGGTTCTAGCACGCTGGGCGGGGGCAGCGACTTCGGCTTCTTCATCGGTTTCGGTCCTGGGCTCACCTTGGAGGTGCTCGTCCTCCGCGCCGCCGCCAATGCCACAGCTTGAATCAGTTGCAATTACTAGGCGAATTCTATCTCCGCTGATATGAGTCAGCATCATAAATTTTGCAGCCTTTGCATACAAAGATGTCAAGAATCCGATTCCGTGCTCAGGGTGAAGTAGGAAACGGCTACAGGTTATCGCTAGTGGTAGCGTTTTATCGAATTTTCAGGATTCTCATGCCCAAAGAGGTCGACAAAGTGAAGCGTTACTTGGTGTAGCGCTACTGGTTGTTGCTGCACGAAGTGTTAGTTACATTGAGTTGGTCACGTGTCAGTCAAGAGACCAACTGGCCATTCCCTTGTTTATCATATTGTACCATAATTCTTTGCGCTCTGCTTTTAGAGCGGTAAATAAATTGAGGTCAAATTATCACCCTCCATCGTGCCTCAAGTGATGCTTGTCAGCTGTTGGAAGTTTTAGTTAGTTTCCGCTGATGTTCGTGCTTTTGGGGTTGGGGATTTACGACTTCGCTCTGGTAATACGAATCTTCATGTTTCTTTGTTATTATCATCATGCCCTTATCTGATAGTTGTGAGCAGAACTCTGATTGCTTCTTGAATAATTTGATAACTGACAAACACCGGGATTGAGACTGATAACGTTCGCTCTGAGTGTGCTAATATGAGCTCCGGGAGCTTTTCTGTTTTCAAACCGCCGAAGATTGTTGATTGCAACATTTCAATTTTTTCAAATTTCAAAGCAGACTAAGTATAGCTCTGTGAATTTGTAAGAGTTTACTGCAATTTGAAAATTTCCAATGACTGAATCTTCTTAACGCGTCTGTATTAAGGACCACGTTTTGAGGTACTGGGTTTGAAGTGTTTGAACACGCTCTGCACGCTCTGCCGAAGGAAATATTGTCCGCGACTGCGAAATTGCTGAGAAATATGTTTTGGCTACAAAGTTACCGGGCTTGCTTGCTTCTCTGTTGAAACTAATTTTCTGGCAAATCCTGACCCAACCCGCAAATTGACGTTGCCGAGCTGCTTCGACACTTGCATTGGAGGAGCTGTAACCTTCGGTCGCCTTTCGCAATTGCTTGCGACAGTCTAATCTGTTGATAAATTAGCGCGTCGTGTGGACCAAGAATTTTTCTCTCTTCATGACGGTCATTCGAATGCTCCTGTCTCTCGGAATTGTCGTTTTCGCAAGAGATATGCTGAATCGTCAAAACATGAGCACAAATTTAATATTCCCTGTTGCGAGTATCACATTCTCACTGGCTGTGTCGATCTTACTATCAATAACTGTCTTTAACTCGACTGCTTCACAACCAATTCAATCAAGACYAAGACATGCATGACCGAAGTCAATTAAGACAGCAAAACATTGGGCTAAGACAATAACGTCAATTTCATCAAATTGGCGATGTTCCACATAATTCACACTAGCTCAGCGTACCAGTGGATGTGCAAAGTAGCACGCAAATTGCATTTTATCCAAAATAGTGTGGTCTACTCAGCTCAGATTTCAACCTCCATCCCCCTTCATAATTTCGCATTTCTTGAGAGAAAGTTGAGAGAAAGTTGTTATATTTTCATACATACACATCCAACATGAGTGTGTGTTCACAGAAAGCCCTCCGTCCATAGAATATGTTTGGATATGAGACTACCTTAACTAAGTTAGCTATTGAAGTTGACAAGCACTCAAGGGAAACAAAATTTGACAAGACGGGAGCCAGTGGGCTCTCCCACCGTTCTTAAGAAAGTGAAGAAGGTTCTCCACAGTAAATGGCTAGCCAGTCAAAAATAAGTTTGACTTTGAAAGTCTCATAATACAGCAAAATGGTAAAAATTCCTGTGTGACAGATGCAGTTGTTGGTACGTTTAATGTTTTTTTTAGCTA
Source organism: Pleurozium schreberi (assembly GCA_006891605.1). NCBI lineage: Eukaryota > Viridiplantae > Streptophyta > Bryopsida > Hypnales > Hylocomiaceae > Pleurozium > Pleurozium schreberi. The sequence continues at coordinate 32,787 of VACF01002394.1, read as the reverse complement.
TAAGTAGAAAGTTACTCCTGTTCAATAGCTGATGAAGCCAATATGGCGATGTTCATTAAAATGGCGAAATTCCATTATTTTGGCACTATTTTCAGTACAGACCGCGCAGTCTGAAATCTAAACCTATCTTAGATTTCTGGAATCTATATCGAACCTCTATTTTTGAAATCTATACTTGGATTAGATATTTTACACCACGCGGTACAAAATCTAATCGTGCCATAGATTTTTGACATCTAAGCATGTCATAGATGTCTCAAAATCTATACATATCCTAGATGTCACTTCACAATTTAGATTGCATGGTTTGAAAATGGCACATGGAATACCGCCATTTTAATGAAATTTGCCATCAATGTACTGGACTAGACAAGATGAGACATGATCTATACTACCTTTTGTGCATACTTAGTGACTGGGATTATAAATTAAAATATCTTAGGTCCCTCGTGCACTCAACTTTGTGAGAGAAGTAAGAGCTGGTCGAACTTCACACCTTMAGCTTACTAAGAGAGTGAGTAGTAAGACACACTTGCCAGCTACATTTTGGCAGTTCAACAGCATTTCCAATTACACTTGCATTTTTTTCAACAATTTTTTAAACTATTGTGAAGATTGATTACAGAGAGTGTGGAAACGCACCAGTTTCACTTACAGTTTACTGTTGGCCAGGCAGTGAGGTAGCTGCAACGAATTGAGTTCCAACAGCTAGCATCTCACATGTGACATCTGATTACAAGTATTGTCGCGGATGACGTTGCCGAGAGAGTTTTTTCTGCAACGTCTTACTGACGCTTTAAGTCAAAGTTTTTCAGTTGGGAGGAATCTGGGATGTGTCGTGTCCTTTTCGTCGAACTCTTTCAAACACCACTTGGAGCTCTCGGAAAAATTCTCATATCTCATTTACACTAGGGACATGAGTAAGTGAGCTTTCATGTCCTTGATGAGTACTACATCAAAATCCTTGGCAAGCTACTGTAGCTACCAACTGCCACGTTCCAATATAGTGTATTTTGGAATGTGTATTTTGAAAACCTTTACCTTTAAAGCGCGAGGATTCAGATTTCTATTGGTGTTCTGCACAAGTTAAAAGGGTATTGATGCAACTGATTAAACAATATAATGGTTTCTTCTATAAAATCTTCCATTCCAATAAAGGTATCATGTTCGCGTGATAAATTTAATACAAAATATATGCTGAATTCGGAATAATTCTGAACTTTATCTGTGCAAACTTCAGGGTTTCAACCTCAGGTAAATCACCCTGTGGTAGGATTAATACATTCAGCTGCGCAGCTGCCTTTTGTAGTTTGGACACAAAGCTACACTGAGCAGCTCCGGCAATGCAGCGACAATGCACTGCAAAGGTTCTCAATTATCATACCCTATACTTTGACCACTATCTCTTGTAAAGTTAACCCCTAAATATCCAAGGCACCCAAATGTGGTGTTGACAAAACTTTGAAGTTGAAGATAACCTAACTAAGTTGCTATTTTTAGTATTTAGTATTTTTGATAGATGCGTATTAAGGTCTAGCTTTAGCATCAAAAATCCAATCTAGAAAATAAATGACTATGGTTTTTCTACTCAAGATTTTGTGCAAGGGTACCCTATGTAGTCTTAACTTTTCCTAGTGTTGAGGGCTCTTGGAAATGAACCTCAAATACACTAGATCTGGGAGATAAAATCGCATAAGAAATTCATTTAAGAAAAATGTAGAGTAGATTTTGAGAAGCTATAAATTGATTGGGGTTGTACATATTGGGCCCTATGGCCTCATATATTTTGCTTGATGGAATTTTTAGATTCACTATGCAAAAAGTGGATTGAAATTATTTTGTAGTTTTGACACCTTCTTGGTTAAACATTATAATCTTTCAACTCATAGTGACATTGTTGTGTTTTCTTTTCCAATGTAATCTCTAAAATGTCTAGTTTAAATTTGTATGGTTACAATTCAAAAAATCGATACAATTTATTGAAATGTTTTTGTCCAACTTGGAGAAAATTTCTAGAAGCTAAAAACAAGCCTTAGGCATTTAGGGGTTAAAGACAATTTAGAATAATTTTTCTCCTTGTTGTTGGGTACAACCTCTAAGAAAATATGTTGTGTATCTTCACATGGATTTTTTGCCTAGTACTTGAATGGTTCTATGAAATTGGTGTAGGAGTGTAGGACATAATTGAATGCAAAAGGCACCTATCTAAAGTAGTATAACTGTTGATGAATTCCTCTACACACAATTATATGTTAAAAACAACCAAAATTATAAGTTTTTCTTTACTTAAAGAAATCATTATATATATTATTTTCGTATATTGAACATATATAATAACAATGAAAATTGAGTTTGTATTATAGTACATTGATTCAATCATACTTTCGATTTTTCATACCAAAATCAAAGTATTAATGATAAAAATTATATTTTTGGTCAGATTTCTAAATTTTGTATCACAAAATTCATTTGAGACATGCTTATAAACATTTTTCCACAATTATTTTATATCATTTTTAAAAAGAATCATATCTAATATCAATTCTTTTCATACAAATTAAAAAAAAAGGTGAAGAAGCCATATAATATTGTGCATCTTGTGCCTTAACCTGTGAGCGCCCAATGCATGTTTACCAAAATCTAGACCCTTCTAAATTCATTCCAATCAAATTTCCACCTAAAACAAGATTAACAAAAATTGACCATACTGATCAATAGTGAAGATATGTCCAGAGCTATGGAGAAATGGACAAATGATTTGACCGTGGATTTGACCAAGCCATTGAAAAGATTATAATAGTCCAACATGGTAATCTTTCAATTTTGAGTGGAAGGTTAAGGCATTGAGGGGTTAAGAATTGAATCTGTAAATGTTGTAGACAAAAATACCATGTTTGATGAATGATGAAATAGTTTTTTTTTTTTTATAGAAATACACCTATTCATCCAAAAGTCTAATGATTTTCAGCTAACTACTTATCACCAAGGCCTTGTAACCTTGTTCTTCTAGGAATGTGGGGTTAAGGTCATATTAGCACTACAAGAAAAAGGGGTGTTTCAAATATAGTCCTAGATATAAGATTTTAAGTAATAACCTATAAAAAGTCTTTTAAATAAGAATTTACTAAAAACAGATGTCTTTTAAGTAAAATTTGACTTAAATGACATGTGTTTTTAGTAAATTCTTACTTAAAAGACTTCTTACAGGTCATTACTTAAAATCTTATCTCTAGGACTATACTTAAAACACCCTTTTCTCTTGTAGTGTAGAAACCCTTCAAAAGATCATGTAATTAGCCCCAAAATGTCCTCGGTTAATTTTCAAAGCTGAATAACGAGAAATCAGTGTGATATTTTGTAAAATGGTTAACTACTGTATTGGAGAGTAAAAAGTTTCCAAAATGGGGGAACTTTCTGATTTTGATTCTAACATGGCCTAAATTTTCTAAGGCATACAATATAAGTAGACCTTCTAGTTTGGCAGCATGAAAAGCACATGCCAACGCGGATCACGTATGTGGATGACAAGGCCTCCACCCGCACAAAGACTGTTAGCAAATCCTGAGTCCCCCTCTTGGACACACTTTATTCGATACCTCCAGAAACCTGATTTGGGTGTATTCTCGTATTCTTCGCACGCAAAAATGAATTTACAAACAATATATCCCTGCACAGACAAGTACATGGGTCAGGGTTTAGTGCGACAGATTGTGAGCGGTAGCTATGGAGGAGCTTAGGATTCACAAAATGAACTCTCTAATGCGAGAGTGGTGTTTGAGTGGTGGTGGTGGCGGGGGTGGTGGCGATAGTGGGGATTGGCGAGTGCTTTCTGCCTGCACAAACTCTGGTCCAGCCTATGACCTTCACGCAGGGGGGAGATGGTTAGGACCGCCTAGCACGCACTTGCAAAGTCCCTCTCCAAATGCGCCTTGTCACAGCACCCGTGAAAAATTTCGTTGCCACTATGAATTCCCGCGCTCAGAAGCCATCCGTTCTCCGGGTGGCGCACAAGTATGGATTCAAAATGGATTTTTTCTCAAGTGCATTGTCCGATTCTTGCAAAACAATATTCTGCAACTTTATGAGTTGTTGTATGTCATTTCCACCATAGGGATCTTCCTCCAATGAGAAGTACATTTTTCATTGAAAAAAAGGAATCTGCGTCCTTGAAATGGGCATGTCAGACACCATATTGTTTGGTGATCCTCCACCAAACATGTGTTATATTCCTATAGAATATTTTTTGGGGCATCGATCATGTGCATTTTCTCTTTTTTCTTACAAAAAAAAGCACACCTCAAAGAATGACGTATTCATCCTGCAACACCTGCCGAAGCACCTAGAGGGACAAAAAATCCGTGATTTGGCAACCATGTACCTTCGATGCCTTGAGAATCTGATGCATCGTGACAAGTCATTTGGGCCCCAGAATTTTTTAACGTGACCCTTGCAGAGCATACTATTGATCTGCATGGTGACATCCGAGTACGTACGCTTTAATTATTTATTGAAAAAACAAATTTGTTTGCCTCTCTGGTAGGGGTCCTCAGTTTGGGAAATTGCAGGGGCATTATGGGGTTAAGGGCAAACAAGTTAAAGTCTTCTATCCAATATGAAAATTCAAAAAGTTGGGTCTACTGCTATGTCGGCTCTACTCCTACAGATTACGTGTACACTAGGATACATTGCCTCCACTAATTCCATTAACCCCAAAATGACCCTGAGGACAGAATGTGTCCTTGACCAATTTTTTAAGTTAAACAAAACCTTACCAAATTACTATTTTTAGTAGTTTATATTTTTGAAAAATTGTTTTTGCGGGTGAGACGATTTTACCCGAGAGCGACGGCGCCATCGACGGTCACTTGACTGAGGCGGGTCTTATTTTCCATTTGATGAAGGACGTTCCCGGTCTTATTTCGAAGAACATCGAGAAGTTTTTGACTGAGGCGCGTAAGTGCGTGGGTTCGCCTGCGTGGAACGAGATGTTCTGGGCCGTGCACCCTGGCGGTCCTGCGATCTTGGACCAGGTGGAGGCGAAGCTGAAGCTTTCTTCGGACAAGATGCAGGGCAGCCGCGACGTGCTTTCCGAGTTCGGCAACATGTCTAGCTCTTCCGTTTTGTTCGTTCTGGACCAGATTCGTCAGCGTTCTTTGAAGCTTGGTTCTAGCACGATGGGCGAGGGCAGCGACTTCGGTTTCTTCATCGGTTTCGGTCCGGGGCTCACCTTGGAGGTCCTCGTCCTACGCGCGGCCGCGAACACTGCTTAGATGCACGGATGCTGGCTCCTGGTATTCGCGTTAGTTATGTACATTTTTGCATATTATCCATTCATGAGTTGCACAATTCGCGAGTCTGTTCACATGCCGAACCGTTTCTGTACAATAATGGTTGCGGTTACACGTCTAGGTATAGATAGCGGTCTAAGTATAGGGTATGATTAGTGAGAACCTTTGCAGTGCATTGTTGCTGCATTGCCGGCGCTGCTCACTGTAGCTTACTGTTATCAACTACAAATGGCAGCAGCGCAGCCAATTGCATTAAATTTACAAACTGTAGGATGACTTTCTTGGGGTTGAAATCCTCAAGTTTGCAGTGATAAAATTCAGAACTTATACGAGTCCAGCCTATATTTTGGCTTAGCCCAATCATTTGCTGTCTGACTTTGGTTGGTCATTTCTATTGTGATCAAATTGGCCATGGGGCCGTCGAGTTGGAGGCTGAGGTTTCCGGGGCTGGTTATGGTTAAGTACAAAGTTAGAATTTTTTCTAGAATTTGTGGAGCCCGTTTGTAAGTAGAAGTGGTTGAAAGGGCTGTAGGTGGCTCTTCTAACACGAACAGGTTGTGGTAGAACTGTGTACATTACTCGGCTGGAGCACCAGATACAATGCGGGAGCTCGTCTTTCATGATGTCCGTTAATGCTTCGTAGAGAAGTAATGCTTTACTGTGTGGGAAACATGAAATACAAATTCCCAGGACAGATCCGACTTGTTACAGTAAAGCACCTGGCATCCACCTTCATTCGTCAAGTTAGCGTACCCAATAAACCCTCACAATTGGTCTCGATATATTTGATTCTGGTATCACGACACTCTTTGCCTTTCAGCTGTCAAATTTTCATTTGCATCATTGCTCATTAACTGCCTACTCCTTTTGTCTCTTCACTTGCACCACTAGTGCTCAAGGTACTGATAGGAAAATCGCCACAGCCATTGAGAATGTCATACTGACTCGCAACTGGGAATATTAAATTTGTGCTCATGTTTGACGATTCAGTATATGTCTTCCGAAAACGACAATTCCAAGAGAGAGGAAAATTCCAATGACTGTCATGAAGAGAGAAGAATTCTTGGTCCACACGACGCGCTAATCTATCAACAAATTAGACTGTTGCGAGCAATTGCGAAAGACGACCGAAGGTTACAGCATCTCTAATGCAAGTGGCGAAGCACCTCAGCAATGTCAATTTGCGGGTTAGTTCAGCATTTGCCAGAAAATTAGATCGAACAGGGAAGCAAGCAAGCTCGTTAACTTTGCAGCTACAACAGATTTTTCAGCAATTTCGCAGTCGCAACCAATATTCCCTTCGGCAGAGCGTGCAGAGTGCTCAATCATTCAAAAGCTCCCCAGTACGTCAAAACGTGGTCCTAACTGATACAGACACGTTAAGCGGACCAGTCATTGGAATTTCCGAAATTGCAGCAAATTTTTAGGAATTCATAGTGCTATATCTGGTCTGCTTTGAAATCTGGAAACACTGCAATATTGCAAATACCAATCTTCCGCGTTTTGCAAACAGAAACGCTTCCAGAGCTCACATCAGCACATTGAGAAAGAACGTTAGCAGGCTCAAATCCGGTGTTTGCAGTTTTCAAATCATACAGGACACATTCAGAGCTTTGCTCAAAACTATCAGATAAGGTTACGGTTATAATAACAAAGAAATATAAAGGTCCATATTCAAGAGCAAAGTTCCAATCAATAAAACACGAACATCAGCCCAAAATTAACTGAAACTTCCAACATCTGACAAAAATCAAGTGAGATGCGCGATAGAAAGTAATGATTAAACCTCAATTTATTTACCGCTCTTAAAGCAGAGCGCAAAGAATTATGGTGCGACATGATATACAAGGGGAAATGGACACTTGTCTTACACGTGGCCAACTCAATGTAACTAACACTTCGTGCAGCAACAACCAGAAGCTCTACGAACATTTACACTTCACTTTGTCGACCTCTTTCGGCATGAGAACCCTGAAAATTCGATCAAACGCTACCACTGGCGATTACCTGTGGCCGTTTCCTACTTCACCGTGAGCAGGAGATCGGATTCTTGACATATTCGTATGCAAAAGCTGCAAAATTTATGATGCTGACTCATATCAGCGGAGATAGACTTCACCTAATAATTGCAACTGATTCAAGCTGTGGCATTGGCAGCGGCGCGTAGGACGAGCACCTCCAAGGTGAGCCCCGGACCGAAACCGATGAAAAAGCCGAAGTCGCTGCCCTCGCCCAGCGTGCTAGAACCAAGCTTCAAAGAACGCTGACGAATCTGGTCCAGAACGAACAAAACGGAAGAGCTAGACATGTTACCGAACTCGGAAAGCACGTCGCGGCTGCCCTGCATCTTGTCCGAAGAAAGCTTCAGCTTCGCCTCCACCTGGTCCAAGATCGCAGGACCGCCAGGGTGCACGGCCCAGAACATCTCGTTCCACGCAGGCGAACCCACGCACTTACGCGCCTCAGTCAAAAACTTCTCGATGTTCTTCGAAATAAGACCGGGAACGTCCTTCATCAAATGTGAACTCCTTTTTAAGATACGGTATAACATTCAATTGATAATTCAACAATTAGTATGAATCATTGGGATGCCATATTAACATCTAATCCTACCATACTCAAATACAAACACCATGTATATAAAATATAAGAATGTATGTAGCATGTGAGACATAAAGTCATAAGGTGCAATGATGATTTAAATAGTCAGTGTCATGTGTCATTGGATCTCACTCAACAAGAATACAAAATTTATTACTACCATATAATTTTCTCAATATATCTACTTTATGTATCAAATACACACCTAAAAACGTGTTGCATCAAAAATTGGGCATTTTTATCACGTATTCATCTAGTTTGAGTGCCCAAAGTGCTTTAGTGAGCAAGGGGGATCTTAACGGTGACTTCCCAAGACTTGCAAAAATCTAAGAAGGGAGAAATGAAAGACTTCCGAGCAAACAAGGCACAATAGCGCCTTTGTTTGGAGAGCATGGTAGAGTATCATACAGTTTTGAAAGCTATTGAGAAGATTTTTCTAATCATCCAAAGAGCGCATGATTTGAACTAGTGAGGTGATTGCAAGAAACACTTGTACTATTTGTTGCGTTTTGGAGCAGTACTCACAAATTTTTCTGGAGTACTTTAAAAATAGAAAAATAATTTTTAAAATTTCTTAAAAATATAGTCAATGTATGTACCTTTAAGATGAAGATAACCACCAAAGGAAATTCATAGAAAAATTCTCTAACTATGAGAACTAAAAAAGTGCCAAATCTCAAGAAAATAGGTGTTTTGATGTGAAAATAACTTAAAAATAGTAAAAATAAGTAAATTCAAAAAATAAAAAGTGGCCATTTGTAACAACTTTATGAAGATGGTTATCCACCAAAATAACCACCAAAATAATTATTTATATGTTTGAAAATGCAACCGGTATACAACACTCTTTAGACCAATATAGAACATACTTGGAACATGATTTTGGAAATCCCTCTCTTGGAAAGGAGTATTTCTATTAGAAGAACTAGCCTACTGAATTTGACAATCTAATTCTTCAGAAAACGTAGTGGTTAGGTACTAAAAACCTTCAAATTGGCAAGTGTGACACTGTGACATTGAATCGGGCTCTATTTTTGGATAGTAAATTATTTTTGAAAATTACAAAAAAATCAAGCAAGGTCTATAGTAGTCATGAGTACCTTCCCTATAAATCTTGAGTCTTTTGGAGCCAAAACAAAAAAGTTATGGCCAAAAATCAGATGAGCACGCAACGTGTGACAAAAAATAGGACAGGTGTTTCTTGCAATCACCCTGAGTCTAAAGTTATAGTCATACAAAGTTGGAGGTGTCCCGGTGACACCGCGACACTTAAGGGCTAGGAGTGAGTTGTTCCTAAGGATTCCGTCAATGAAATATGGCATGTAGAATTTTATGGAAAAGCTATCATGAATACAAGAAAGCTATATTGACAAGTATTACGAGGTTCTAAGATAGGAGCCTAAAGTTATGGCCAAGAAAAGGGCCGTGGTGAAAGGGTGACGCCTCTCCAGGTAAACCTGAATCTCTTCTGGAGGACCATAATTTTGCAAGACTATGTCCGAATGAGACAAGTGAGCAATTCATCGGCATCTAATCATTGCGTAGATATCCAAAATGGGATTGTAAGTGAGATTTGGAGCTTGGATTGCATAGTTACGCTTTTTGGAAGTTTAGAATTTCAAACGGAGGCGTAACTTGGAAGAATTGGGTGGTCTTCCAAACCCATGTGTGTCTAGGAGCTTTCTTTGACCTAAAAAGGAGAGTATGTGCTAGGGTACTTTAGGAGGGATTGGTCTCCCTCCTCCCTCCTTCTTAGAGCCATGGTGAGTCCCAATGATTTGAAATTGATGATTTGAAATTGATGAAGTTGATGATGCAACCTCACCACCGCTTTGAAGAGTATGTGCTAGCCATCCCGAGATTAGGATTTAGTAGTGTGAATTGGAAATAAAAACTAATGCTWTGGGTGCGTAACATGTGCAGTGCTAGATAGTTGTGACCCAAGTGATCATGAAGTTGAAGCATGGTGAGTCCATTGAATTGTGCAGGACTTCTAAATTAAAGGCTTTTGAACTTGTAAGGTGTTAGTAGGGTTGCGAGAGTTTCAATCCATTGAAGCTTAAAATAAATATTTTTAATTGTAAAAGAAAAAATTGAGCAATCTTTCTATTAAAAAATTGCTTGCATTTTTGTTGGATTTATTGGAAGTTAGAAGAGAATTCTAGATTCTCTTTCRAAGCTTTTTTTAGAAATCATATGAATAAATTGTGAATTTTTTAAGTTTTGAAAATAGGTGTAMACAAAATTGACCCCAGGCTCTCAATAATACTTGAGTTAATTTAAACAGTAGYGGATGCCAAGGCAACCGGTGGTTTCCTCTGGTACTTCCTACTTTTCAAATGATGTTAGTCTAGTAGAGGCCTCTGYTGGGAGGAAGCTTCCAATTGCTCTTCAAGGACAGCGTTAAATCGTGCCAACGAACTGGGCCCCGCAGGCTAGATTTATCGCTGGGGAAAACGCACGAATGTTTTATTTTTTGCAAAATTTATTTTTTGCAATTTCTGAATTCATATTTGCAATTAGAGACCCCAAATCAGCTAGGGGGGCTACAGAGCATACCCTAGTGACGGCTCAATCTAGAGGGCTTTTATTTACTTTTATCCTTTTACCCTCAAACATTACCCTGCGGGTAATAGTTTCGTTGGCACGATTGAACGCTTTGCAGTCTTCAATAGTGGAAGTTCCAAGAATGTTCTCGTTCCGTACCTGTGGCATCTCAGTTCTGCATTCCGAGAAGGTAGTGCGACCCCTTTAAGGGATGGTCGGCCTATTGGATGAGTTTCAAATGTACAAGAGTATTTTYCCTTATTTTYCACTTGAAGACAATTTGCTGCGGAATCTAACACAAGTGGTTTCATATTTTTTGGAGCATTTATGAATTACTTATGAATTTTCAAAGAATTYTKTCTTACGGGATCTATTCCTAATCTTAGTTGTGGCAAAGCCCACTCACATATAGTCTAGAAAAAGATATGGTTTGACCAAAAACAAGCACTGCTGGGTGGAGAAAGTAATTTGGGTCCATCAATTATTTGAAATTCAAAGAATACCATATTTTTATGGTTTCCAAAAGCACATCATGCTAATAGAACCTTGAATTGTTTTTTAATTGCCATGAAGACTCAACATCATTAATCCCCTAAAGGACGGACATCATGTGYWTTTGACTACATAGCAATTTGGGGCASGTACATGAGACTTGAGATTTCCATATTTTTGGCCCAAATTTTTKAATAGAAGGTGAAAACAAGCYRAATATCTTACATGTGCAYTAAATTTCATGACATTTGGAAATACAAATCAAAAGTTGTGGCCTAATACGTTATTTTTTTTGTAAATGGGCAATCTTGGCTTCAAGCACATAAATTGTTTTTTTCAAAAACAAAAATTTTCAATTGGTTTTCTAGATTATATATATTCATACATGTGGAAAGCTTTGAATCATTCCATTTTTATCAGTGAGTCAAAATTTATGAGGATTTTTGGTTTGCTAGTAGTTATGAACTCTCTACTCTAAAATAAACTTTAAAGCTCTTTAGCTTACTCAATTTTCAATCATACTACTAAAATCATAACTCCCTCTATAATATGAACAATCTTATATTTTGGGAAATCAATTCATTTTCTTGAAAAAATAACAAATAGGATTTGTTGTTGAACTCAATTCTCACAGTTTTGCAAAACCAAAAAGCCCACACACATGATTTTAATTGCTTGCTGAAGCAATCATCATCCCAATTGTTGTGTTTCAAATCTTTTCCGCATAGATTATATTTTTGCCTACATAAAAAGATTTGATTCACAACATTTGGATTTGTTATGTAAAAGTTACGGACAATCTTGTTTTTCGGGCAATCTAAGCATCTTTTCGAAAAAATAAGTTGTATTTGTTTTTGAATGCAATTTTTACAATTTTTCGAAGGAAACAATTCCACATGGTTTATTTTGCTTGCTAGATTAATCTCACCATTGGGATTAGTGCGTTTAATTCCATCTTAAAGATGTTAATAATTTAGATTTTTCTTCTATCTTGTACCTACTTCTATTTAATAATTTTTTAAAGACTAAAATTTATGCTTTTTGAATTTTTTAAATTTTTTCCTAGATTCTCAACTCAATTCTCCAGCGTAAAGATTTAAAGCTCAATACTTTGTAGTGCAAAACATTAAAGTTAAGAAAGTTCAAAGTCAAATAATTTAGTCCCGGAATATAATTTTTTTTTTTCATTGCAGGTATCTTGCAATCTGTGCGGTGAAAAATTTGAAATTTTTACCACATATTTTAATACTAGTTAGGTGTAAGATCATACGGTTAGATGTGCAAAACAACAATTTTCAAATTTTTTTTACTCTTTGCTATAAAAATGGCAATTTTGAGTGTTTTTTTTGCAAAAAAATGGCCTTGGTCTATTGGGGGTTAAAATCATTATTAGCAATCTAGGGGTTCTTTATATCTTATATTCAAACAAATTTTTAAAGAATGAATAAAAGAAATTATTTCTCTTGGAATTTTTTCTACACACTCTGCTTGCAATCCTCTACCATAACCATTAATTTTAACTTCAAAACTTTGTAATGCAAATCTTGGATTCAAAATYGTATGATCTTGTATGAAAAGGAGAACAAAGAAGTTTACTTTCACTTTAACCCCTCACCGCCCAAGGGGACCAAAAGTGTCCTCACTTAGTCTGGCAATGAAATTCAAAGAGCTATAACTTTTGCATTTGATCTCCAAATTCAATCAAACATGTTGGAGAAGTTGCACATTCTAGTCTAGTTTGTTTGGTACAATTTTTAGATCAATTCAAGTTTTACAAATGCTTTGGGAGCCAATCGAAGTTCACAAGTAAAATTTGAGTTCACCAAACTGCAGTTCATGGCTGCAACTTTGGGGGCTTGTATCTCCTTCATCCAATGTTTGTTTTCAATCAAATTTGTTGGGTTGTGTTCTTCTACAAGTATAAAGTATATGTATTTTGGTCAAATTTTCATGTCAATCCAAGTTGCAATAAATGTTTGGGAGCAATTCCAAGTTCAAAACCCAGATGTTTTTGTATCACAATGAACTTCAGCAGCTTATATCTTCTTCACAGATTGTCCATTTTTAAAAATTGTTTTTGAAAAAGTTGTGCATTCTAGTTTAATTTTTGTGGATAAAATTTCATATCAATCCAAGAAATTCTGAGTCTTAGAGAAGCATTTTAGTAGGAGTTTCAATCATAGATGTTTTTTTGCACCCTTTCTTGCTAATTTTTTGACATTTCAAAGGGTCAAATGACTCCAAATTTGATCCACAACATATACAACATGGACACTACAAGATTGTTTGGTTGGTATTTTCATACCTTCATGACATGTATACTTATAAGGCTTGAAAAGTAAGGATGTTGGTAGACACATTTGGGCCTTAGGTGGTGAGGGKTTTAAGTGCCATAGAATTACACATTAGAAAAAATCTCGACTCTCTAGAAGGCCCTAAGAAGTGCCAAAAGGGACYCTRCTKTCTTTTTATTTTGCATGAAGAAGAATTTTTTCCCTATTGCTGAGGCCATTAAGTGTCATCACTCTAGTAGAGCAACCAAATGTCAGAGCATTGGTAAACGAGAAATTGTATTCTATTGGAGGAAAGTTCTAGGGAACTGAAATATTCTGTGTGAGAGTCAAGATATTCACACAAGTTGAAACGCATTTGCGTCAGAGATGTTGTCTAAGTTCTTCTAGCTTACTAGGGCTTTGGATATAGAGTGGCTTGTCAAAGGCTGGCAGCCTTCTGCAGAGTCCAAATTTTCTCTAATGAATGGGATTTGTTCTAATATGGGGTTAAGTTCACATGGTTACATTATTGTCTCACATTTCCATTAAGATGGCCACATTTTCATCTTCACAAATTTTCATTCAAACTAAGTTGTAAGAAATTCGGAGTGCTAGCAAATTCTCAAAAATAAACAGATTCCTACTAAACCTTTTTGAAATTTTGCACATTTTTCACTCACTTCTTTGAAAACTTATCAGTTTTCTATTTGAATTTCATCACATATATTGGTCATAGAGGAAGCTTACTCCTTTTCATGATTCAAGTACTCTTTTAGAAGAATCAAGAATGAAAAAATATTCGGACAAACATTTGCCCTATTTAAACAAACTGTTTACGTTCATCATCCTGAAATGATCATGCATCTTGCCTCAACTTCAAGACTGTCTTTTCAGTAAAATTTTACTAAAACCTTTTTTAAAGGTCATTACTTAAAAGACTATACTACTAGGACTATACTTAAAACACCCCTTTCTCTTGTAGTGTCTATCCGTAATCCATCAACCGGTTTCTGAGGAGCGGGTCGGATTTTGCAGAATTTGTAAAATGTAACAACATCCGACTGTGCTTCTCAACGACATGTAATCTATCGAATGCGGCCGATTTTTCAACCTATTTGCCGAGGGCAATTCAAGATCAAATTGAATAGAAGATGAGAATTGAGAAACTAACGACAAAAAAACTAACAAAAGTAACACAATTGCACATGGTAATTCTTCAATGTTTGCACAATGCAGACATTGATTTCCATCATGCTCTTAGTAAACGATGATAATTACTCGGATCATCCCAACTTCGATGAGCTAGTAATCGTGATGAAAGACAATTCTTGTTGAATTGATCATATCAAGTAGCTAGGGTTGCCAATCCAAAATCTGGCGGAACATTCATTCAATCCTACGACATGAAACTCATGAACGATGAAGCAATTGTGGACAAGATTCAATTCTGGACAACCACTCAGTGTGCACCAATTAACTTCCATCCAACAACAAATTAAAGAAGTTCTCTTGAAAATATCAACCACATGATCACTGATTGTCGACAACGATCGTCATTCATAACCAGGTACATGCAGAGGGGGGTATAAACGCAGTCCAAACGAGATTCGAATATGATAATTTCAATTCAATTGATATGTACATGAAAATACAATTGACTGACAAAGTCATGCGTAAAGCAATTCCGCAATGTCCACGGGACAGACTATATATATTTCCACTAACTTAGCTTCATGCCGTGGCGTGAAATTTTTATAACATGCGCCTAATGTTCATTCTTTTGGCTGAGCACTAATAATAACTGCAGTGCTCTTGGCTAGGCTAGGCATCACTACAAGAGAGTGTACAATTTGCAACAGTTTTTGCAATGGTTTTGCAATGGCCTCAATTTTAGTTTGAATAACTTTGCAATGGTTTTAATTAGAGTAGTGCACTATATTTGCAATGGTTTTGTAATGCCCCTTGTTGTTGTTGGAATAATTAGGCATTGGTTTTGATTATAGTATTGCAGTTAATTTGCAATGGTTTTGCAATGTCCACAATTTCAATTTAAATAACTTTGCAATGCCTTAATTAAAATATTGATGGCAAATTTCGTTAAAATGGCGATATTCAAGGTTGTCCCCGTCCCGTCACATCCGGATGTTCGGATGTACGGAAGGACGTCTGACGTCAACCTTGGCGTCCGTCAGGATGAAATCAACGATAGAATCGACGACGGAGGATGAAAAAACGTCGATGACGTGATTGGAGGACGGACCTGACGGAGACGCCTTGGAGGGACGTGCCCAGTGGACGGTTTCTCTGGATGGTCAAGACTCGCTGGACGGACTTCAGAGACGGCCTCGGTTGACGGTCGACGGCCTCGGAATGACTGTCCGCGTGCCGCGCGCAGTCAATGGACTTCATCCACGCCGTCAACGACGCCGTCAGCATTCGGGACGGACTCCGACGCGTCATGACGGACGCGTCGTGACATCCGGACGGGAAAAGCCTACGTCACGTCCGGATAGACAACCCTGGCGATATTGTGTTATTTTGGCACTTTTCATAGTTCAGACTGCGGTCTGAAATCTAAACCCGTCATAGATTTTTGAAATCTATACCTGTCTTAGACTTCTAAAATCTATACCTATCCTAGATGTTTCAGACCGCGCGGTCTAAAATCTGAATACGTCATAGATTTTTGACATCTCTAAATGTCCTAGATGACTCAAAATCTATACTTGTCCTACATTTCACTGAAGCAGTTCAAACTACAGGATTGAAAATGGCGCTCTTAAAAGCGACCATTTTAGAGCTGATTGCGTTTTTCAAGGAATCTGAACTTCTTGAAACAATTTTCAGTGAATTTTTGTAGGAACAAAAAAAATTGGCATTTAACCCAAGATGTTTCATATTTTTCGGACCTTCAAGGAATTAGTTACAAATTTTTCAAGTTATAATGCAGTAGTCACTAAATGCGACTAGCTCCTAAAATGTACACTGCTAGTACACTGAAGAAAGAAAAATTTACCTCTGTTTCATGATTGCTTTTAGAGGATCGGCGCTTTAACAGCAGGCTCCCTTTTAGTACAATTTTCGTGAAAGGTGAAGTACACACAATGTGGAGTCAATAGCCTAGTACCGTGGTCAAAATGTTGGCCATTCCAAGATTGGAACATCAATGTATTGATTAAGAAGATCTTTAATGTTGAAAAAAGTAGACTTCAGATTCATTCTAGACACTGGTGGAAACTGGCCCTGACGACATCTGCCGGAAGGCACATGAACAAAAGTTGTACATATCACAAACCCTCAAACCAGGCACCTGGACAAAAGAGAGGAGCTTGACCACTTCCTCATTTATTCGTGCTGGTTAGCAGACATGGCTAGGGTTTCGATCGCACTCTTCGTTCCAGGAAAATGATCCCTTCCATCTCCCCTTCGATGGTGTTTTGACATCTCCCTACATCGATATGGACCTCCTCGCTGCCAATTGACCTCTTCTGTCGCTTTGCTTCGCATTTCATTTCAACGATTAGTGGAAAAATTCCTATTTTGCTAGCCGCCAGGTGGTTTCCTTCAATTCTTCCGCAGCGGTTTGCAAGCCCACGTGTGGAATTTCGGACCACCCTGAGGTTCCATCATGAGTTCATCGAGATGCGGCCAAAAGCAGAAGGTGCTGCGGGCACTCTCTGTTGTTCACTTGGGGGAGGATATTTGGTGGTTTATCGCTAGGGTTCCGTTTTTTTCTTGTTTGTGACGTCGCTATACGTTTGCCAAACTGAGTGTTGATTAACGTTGTCGTCGGGGGTTGTATGAATTTTGTATTGAATACGGAACAACCTTGATGTACGGTGGATTATGGCAGGTTTTGAGTCGGATTGCTGCAAATCGGTTGCAAAAAGAGCTCACTAAGTGGCAAGTGAAGCCTCCGTGTGGATTCATAAAGTTTTCGACAGTCTGCAAAGGTAATAATCCGTTGGGATTGATGGGAAGCAGTTTAGGGGTTAGGGTCTGGGTGTCCTGCCTTCTCTTGGTCTCCATTAATTTATAGGTGCTTAAGCTTGTAATAAGAATTCCACTTTAGAAGCTTGTAGTCGATTACAGTAACTCACAAAACTTATTTCTGTCTTTAAAAATTGTACGCTATGACTTCTTCTTTTTGTCACAAAAAATTGTTACTATTTGTTACCTTCCTTGAAGCGTCCCAAATGCATTATTTGAACTCCTATAGATGTGGTAGCAGTCACATTTAGTGATTAAATCTTCCGTAAATATGTGTATTCAGATGGATAATTGAGGTTCATGGAGCTCTGAAGATGTTGTACAAAGGTGAACAATTTCATTCGCAAGTCGATTTTTCGGAACACTATCCCATGGAGGCGCCTCAGGTATTAATGCCCTTTGAGAGTTTGAGTGATATGTGAGTTTTTTTTCCAGCTTGTATTGTTTGTATCTTTCACTCTACATGCTCTTGTTTTCTCATCCTTCTATTTGCAGGTCATATTCATGCAAATAACTCCTTTGCATCCTCACGTGTACAGCAACGGACACATATGCCTCGGTAAGTTCTACTCTTTTGAACTGTATTGATTTGTGTTGATGCAAGAGTGTTCTGGTGTTTGTTGATTAGACGTAATGAAGATATAAAACGTAGTCGAAACAATATTTGCAAATGATGATGTAAGACTATGAAGCAACGATCTAAGACCCGAAACGCTCTTGGGAAACAATACAAAAAGATGTTCGCCATGAATGATGAAGGCAGTTGGTGCATTGGTGTGTTTTTTATTTGAAGTTTAGGAGCAAGTGCTGTAATATGGTTAAGGAAAGGTGAACCTTATTCTAATTGGGTTTCTTGTATTCTTTGGTGGGCTTTCTACAAGAAATTGGAGGCCATATGTGCAACAAAACAGAAGGTGGAATGGTAGATTATTAGACTGTTGAGGGTCGTAGATTTTAGAATAGAAATTTGTATCAAGAGGACAGTACTTACTGTTGTAGATTCTAGTCAATTTGGACATGTAGAAGAGCTAGGTATGTATTGCATCAATACATTTTGAAATATAAAAATTCAGTTTGTATGTACATTTTGACCCATTCAATTTCTTACATTGTACTAAATCCAAACATTTGAACATATACAAATGTAGTTCTTGTGTATATAGAAGAATATGTGCAATCTACAATTGGAAGACATTTTGGAAATGTACAAACTAATTGCATTTTGAATTGTTGCAATGGTTTTGCAGCAGTTTCCAAACTTTTCATTATTGGCTTTGCAACACAATATTGAAGGAAGTTGAAATGATAAATATTTGATAGTTTTGCAATAGTTTTACAATGACAATTTCTTTTTTTTTTGCAATGTAACAGCAATTAAAGTTGTTTGCAATGGATTTTCAGCACTTCTCTTTTGTTTTTAGAATGTATTTGTATTGTTGTTTTATTTATTTATTTAGCATGATAATATTGAACAAGTTGCAATGTAATAACATATTTCTTTGCAATGATTACTTCAATGACTTTTAGACTAAACAATCACGCTCTTTAAATGCTTTTGCATTCTAAGTTCCATGATTTTGCAAYAGTTTAGGAATACAATAGCATGGATTCTATGTCCAAGACTTTTACATTGAATCAATGACAACTTTGCAACGGTTTTGCAATTCATTTTTTATCTTCTAAGATTCAAACTGAGTTGAGGAACACATCATTTCACTGCAAAACCATTGCAAATGAGTTGCTAATGTGTTGCAATTGCTGCTTTCTGTTGTAGTGCATGATTGTGCTTCAAATGGCATCATCTAGCAGCCACATATTGGGGCAACTTTGAGGCCCACAATTGGAGCCTCAACACCGCCGCTGCTGGGGGAGCCTCGCTCTTGTCATTCAAACCAGACTCAATTAAATCAAAGTAACGCGCATCTTCAACACTCAACGCCGGAAAATCCTGACCCTCCTCCAGGACAAGCATCCATGGATCCACAGTCGTCTGAGTGCAAATTCCGTTCTCAGACTTGGATGCGGACTTCGAGTTGGGTGCCACACCCAAATGCTTCGGGTTGCTGGGTGGCCTTTGGTACAAGGAGGTGTGCACCAGGCGCCTTTCCTCGCCGGACCCCATCAAACGCATCTGAAATTGTTGCCCGCAGCTCAAGCACTTGAAGCGAGGCTGCGAGAGATTCTTGTTGTTATAATATTTGAAGGGCGCATTGTCAGCCACGCCGCAACAACGGCACTCTCGCGGCAAGCCCCTTAGTTCGGGCGGGTCCACATTCCGCTTCTTGGCGTAGGACTTGCCCTCAGGGCAGCCCTGGGAGCCCACCGTGAAGAATTTTTGGCAGTTGCTGCACTGGTATCGCGGTTGGCTTTGCTTTCCGTTGTTGTAATACTTGAATGTGTTGTCAACGGATTCCACACCGCAGTGGTAGCAACGCGTGCAGCGAGTGTTTTAATGGGTTCACAGTCCAACTTTGAAAATGTACTGTTGTAATACAACATTAGTACTAATGTAATGGTTTTTCCAAGGGAGGCATTCTATTTGTATGTATTAGTACTGATGCTGTACTACAACTGTACATTTTCAAAGTTGGACTGTGAGCCCATTGAAACAGTACAACATTAGTACTAATGTAATGGAGTGTTAGTTCCCGATGAGTATCTATGTTTGGTGTATTTCACCCATATACATTAACATAAAAAATTTCATGATTCCAATTAAGTTCATCTTTTGCAATATCCAAACAAAATGAGGTAAATGTSTGTACAATGCAAAATCAATCTTCACTAGAGTGATGAAGCTATTAGGATCTATGGATATGGATGGAACTTGCAAAATGTGAATGAATTTCATTTGTTTATCTAAAGAGGGATACATTCAAGTTCGTCTAAAAAAAGTTTGATACCATGAAAGTTTTTTTTTTATCAATTTATCAATTCCATCTACTAAAAGTGGGAATATATTCCAAAATTTCTTTCAATTTTTTTATTACTCTTAAAACAATTTATAGCTTATAAAAGAAACCCAACTCTTTATATTTGCTTTGTGGGAATGACAACTTGCATCTTAAAAAGTAGCCTAAATTGTAGTTGCCCATTTCCAYGATGCACCTTGCCCAAGCTATCTATAGTTTGATAATAGTTTGTTTAGAATATAAAGAAAATACTTTTAAAATAGAATAAATTACAATATTGTATGTTAGGACTTGGTTTGCTAACAGATTGCCAAACTCTCATACAAATCCATGCTATAAAAATCATTTTAGACTAACTTTGTGTTGAATTTAGGCTAAAGCTAATACATTTATATTTAAAAAAAATGCAAACTTCAATATAAAACCAKTATCTAAAATGGTCTTTTCAACCTAGATTTGTACTCCAAGTGAGACTTTGAAGGATTCACGTCATCTTAATTTAATCACAAGACAACACGAGAGGTGTTCTTATGTGAGCATATAAGCATGACAATGCTAGGGGTGCTATTATGTGAGCATAGGAGCATGAGCCCATGAGCTTACAAGACTATATACCTAAGTTATAGGTGTCTATATCATAGAAATCTTCCATGGTTATAGTGTAAATATATTATGAATACTTATACAATAGGTGTTAATTTTATAAGCACTTTCATTGGTTGTAGTATATCTACTTATATATATGCTCAAGGCTCACATGCTGGCATATTCATGCTCACACACTAGGACCGTTTTGAAGTTTAATCTCCTCTCAAGATCATATTCATGCTCACACACTAGGACCATTTTGAAGTTTAGTCTCCTCTCAAAATCAATTTTCTTTTAGAGTTCAAATTCATACAGGTCACCTCACATAGTCAACTAACCAAAAAACAAATAAATTCTTTATGATTATCAATAATGTACCAAGAAGATATTTGCAAAAAAATTTAAAAATTACTACAAGAAACTTTCACTCGAAATTCACTTTTTTTAAACACTAAAATGTCTTTGCAATTCAAGAACCCCCCACCACAAAAAATGGTCACTTATGTATAAGATTTTTCAATGGAAAAACATTTAAAGTATGACAATTGTAATTGTAAGATCTTAATTTCAACTCCATGTAGAACACATACAAAAAAGTTCAAAACTCAAATTCCTTACGAATTTGTGAAATCTACTAGTTCAAAGTAAGGAGTACTTTTTTTCCATTGCACACCAATGGAGGTATTGTAACTTCAAAATCCAATGAGAATTTGAGTTTGTTAAATTTAGTTTACATCTTTTTGTGCGATGTAAATGCTAGGGTTGGAAACACTAGCATATCAAATATCAGAAATTGGATTACTTTATGAAAAAATTACATGCTTTGCATTACTACAAATCCATCCCATTGAAATGCATAAAATATCCAAAAGCATCTATAGTCATGATCAATAAATTCATCGAAAAAACAATCTCTGTCTCTGTAGCATTGTTTCAACTTATGAGTTATGACCTATTCCTTGCCTCATGGGAGAGTGTTCACAACGAATGACGAGAGCCCACATCTGGAATACAACACGAACGTTTCTACTATTGCACTAGCATCATAAATGCTCTTTGTGGTGACTGGAAATTAAAAAAAAAAAAAGGGCGTTTTGGAGTTGACTTTAGTATCACGCAGACTTCTGCAAGTAAAATTTGTATGCACCCAGTAGACCACGACAACTGTTTATGAGAGCTTACAAATCTAAATCAGGCACAGAGATGAGTCCTTCTTGACAGGAGGAAGGGATAAACGACTTCTCCAAAATATGTTCAATACCAGCACGGTGGATTAAGAGACACGAGTACTAACTCTCTATACATGGTTCAAAGGAGATGTCGAGTATGACTACAGAATTAACCTTCTTTAGGTAAAACCTTTTCTATTACACCCTTCCCATCGGCAGCATCAAAAAAGAAATAGTTCTTCAAAGGCTCTCCTTTACTTGACATGGCCTTGATTAGCTCCTGCACCCAACAAAATTGAAGCGCGTTTTGTCTGTATTTTGCAATGGAATGCGCCTCTTACCCCGGGGACACCATCATGGCATCAAGCCCTTCCCAAACGGCATGCTCTCATAAAGACCAAAGAACCATGAAGCGAAAATCCATGCTCAACCAGTGCCATGCCCTTGCCCATGCCCGTGTCGCATGGCGGTGACCGGGTCCCTTTCCGGTGCCCGTGGGGTGGGGGCTCGGTGGGCAGTGGGCAGCAGCGTAAATTTGTTGCCTCCAGCCATGGCGCTCATGTGGCGAATTYGGAGATCGYCTGKAATATATAAAGACGCCAATTTATWATATTTTMAACTAAATTTGGTGTKTTGCAGTTTACTATTTATGTACAATAACTTTATAAGAAAGATTTGCATGAATTTGGCGAAATCCAGTAATCTGAAAGAAACCCAAWTTTCCTTTACTCTGGTTCCAGAGGCTGACGCAGGTCGGTTCAGTTTCCTGCTCCAAAAAAACRAGCGTAGACTGGTGGGCAGGTGTTTCGTGTCAACAAGGAAACGACGAAGAAGACGGTGCGTCTTACAGTCCCCAGAGCCACCCCCCAGGAGAAGCGGGAGGCTCGCCGTAGCTTAACCTCGCCCCGCGCACGGACCGCGTTACTAATCCTCGCCGACTCCCTCGCGGCGTTGCGCATCCCCTGCTCCGTACAACGCGTCATTTGTTCCAACAACAACGGCACTAAGTTAAATGGTACCCAATCGCGCGAGAACTCCGCGTCCTTGGGGTCCTTCCAAACTACGATCAACCCTGTTTTGATGTTGTCGTTGCGGGAGCCCCATTTTTTCACAGAGGAGGATCACAGCAGCGTGTTGGGTGCTCGAGTGCTGGACTGGGATGCTCCGTGGTGGCGGAGAATGGCGGAAGCAGAATGTGGGGGGGCCTTGGGGTGAGGATCACGACGCACGGAGCGGAGGASGGCGCACAGGGGGACAGCAGCAAGATGGAGGTCGTATTCGAAGTGCTCATCTGCGGAGGATTGGTGGCGGTCGTTGCGTACGGCATCTACACTTGCACCTGCCGATTGCGCCATCGACGACGACGAGCCCACAGCTGTGACGAGCCTGCGAGGGACAACAGTCATCCGACCTTACCAGAGGTAGCATAGCGCCTCTTCCCTTTCTTCTCTGAATTTCTTTGCTTCTTCTTCGTCTTGTGCATCAGCAATACGAAAGCTTCAAAASCACGTGACCTAACCWGGAGCAATAGGTTGTAACCTAAATTGGCATCCTGATTGTTGTGGGATGCGCAATTTGGAAGTAGGTGTAGTTCTGGCAATGGAGGCGGTTGGATAGATGAAAATTATGGTACTTGGAGACATCCTTGCTTTGTGCACAACCCAATGCTGTTAATTTAACGCTTTCGATTCATTTGCAGACTTGTGAAATGGTAATGTGGTGCCTCTGTAAATCTTGTTGGTTGCTGATGCCTGGGATCTGACATTGTGGGAGTTCGGGGGTTTGCAGAGACCCAAGGATTTGTTGGAACCTCTATTAGACGATAGCGAAGCTCCCGTGGGGTTAGGGCAGACTTGGAGGGGTTCTAGAGGACGGAGCGAATTCCGGGATTTAGAGAGAGGTTTAGAGACCGCGGTGACTGCAGCAAGTGAGCCCCAGAATGGCGCCCTCAAAGCCATTGCTGAGAAGGAGGTATCCTCGAAAGGAGACGAAATTTCCAAAATTCGGACTGCTGCTTCTTCAAATTTAAATTCTCAAAGTGAGTTCCCAGTCATCTATCTATCATCTTTGGCAAGTTCAGAAGATTTCGGATATGGTTGAATTTTTATCTCCGAAGTCAGGGCCTCTTGGCRTTGCTAGAGTTCCGTTTCGTATTAGAATTGCTTGGAAGAGTCTTTCTATGAATTTCAATTAATATTATACATGTGTTTTTGTCAGATAGTAAAATTCAGTTGGAGGTAATTGGTGGACCTGTAGCTGGCCTCCGTGCCGAGAAGCAAGCTGTGGGTTCAAATGCGCTGTTGACTATAGGACGCTTGGCACAGAATGACTTGGTGMTTAATGATTTCGAGGTTTCTGGCAAGCATGTCGTTATCAGCTGGAGTGCAAAGGTGAGAGCTAGCCCGTTCTGGACCTGAATTGTTGGATGCAGTAATAGGCTAATCGACCGCGGTCATGTCAATTTCAGGAATTGCTAAGATTTCGATGCATTTCGGCATTTTATCGTATGCCAAAAGTTTTCATTCTAATCATACCAAAGATCCTACTTTGGAAGCAGACTTATGGAAGGCACTCTCTTGGCTTACTGTTCTTGTCCTTTTTCCCTGTTAATCTGTAGAGCATTTTGAGGCTTTAGGTGTTTTCAAAGCTTGTCGGATAGTGGAAGAGATGTTGAASTTCAGTTKGCTATTTGTTGGTGGATGTCAGTTGTTGAAGTGGGAGCTAGTAGACATGGGCAGTCTCAATGGGACTCTTGTCAACAGTAGGCCAGTAGGAGCCGCTCACAAAGCGAACGCAAGTGTACGGCAGCGTGGGCAACCAACRGCCCTTGCAAATGGAGATACTATTACCCTCGGATCATCATCTAATGTACTTGTAAGTGGAGTTGATCAATTGTTTGCCAAGAWTAGTTTTATTATTTTTTGGCCTTTTTACACGCACGGCAATGGCGCGTTTGCTTCTATTTGAGCTGAGCAGTTGTTTCTTTGTGGGTGCGGGACGGAAGTGTAGGTGCGAATACTGGCATCTCACCTGTCMATAGCATCTGCACCTTTTGAAGTAGGAGTGGCGTCAGATCCCATGTCCTATCGCCGGGGTGGGAAACCATTGCCTATGGAGGATGTATGTCTTTGTCAATGGCCCTTAAGAGGTGCTCTCGAGGTTTGTTTATTCCGCTTCCTTGGTTGGGGAATGTTGTAGTCTACTTACAGACGTTTGCTAGTCTCTAAAATTACTAGCACAACTTAAATGTGGACAGTAATCTCCCAGGGGGGCTTAAGTTTAAGTTTTGGCGATTTTCAGCTTCTTTTTCAGTAAGTTCTTGTATTCATTTGATGTTTTTTTTTTGTTTCCAGGTACCTTTTGGGATTTTTTGTGTGTTTGATGGACATGGTGGGGCTGGTGCTGCCGAGGAAGCACGGAGGTATAGATGCAACAGATTGTACCTAGTATCTATGTTCAAGAACATATCTAGTTTAAATAATTTGAAAAGAGATGTTCAAAGTTATTAAATATTTGAATAATTTTTTTAGTATATACCCCAAAGGCTTGAAAGGTCTTAGAAGGGGTTAACCGTAGACTGTGTTGAAATCAATATTCTAATATGACAAGTTCTTTTATTGTGCAGTTTCATCCAAATGGTTCCTCATTCATCTCAAATAAAACTTGAATATTTTATAAAACTTTTATAAAACTAATTTGATGAAATTGAAGTAATAAAATAAKGTATTTGTACAATTATGTAAGATAATCTATTTAAAACCATTTATTTAAGTTGATGTACATAAAAAACTCTAAATCACAATTTCAGGATATTATTTACTTGTGGACAAATCAAAACCATAAATTTTCAAAAACATTTAATTTGTCAAGAATTTTAGTAATTAGTATGAAATTTCAAATTCAACAATTGTAAAAACTTAAAGAGAGATGCAAGACTATTTTTGAATTATCTCAATTGAAAGTCTTTAACCCCTAAAAGACCAACATGCAGGTTCAACAATTATAAAAAACTTAAAGAGAGATGCAAGACTATTTTTGAATTATCTCAATTGAAAGTCTTTAACTCCTAAAAGACCAACATGCATTTTTTGCAATTTCGGGCTAGTACGTGTAACTAGAGGTTTTCATATTTTGGGCCAAAATTTTAATAAAAGGTGGGGACAAGGAATATCTTTCATATGCACTAAATTTTATGACATTTGATAATATGAGTAAAAAATTATGGCTTAATATTTCTTTATTTTTTTGTAATTGGGCAGTCCAGGTAAATTAGAAAATAAAACTTTTTCCAAAAACAAAAATTTGAAAATGATTCTCTCAGTTATATATACCTGGAAAGCTTTGAATCATTCCATTTTGATCAACAAGTCAAAAATTATGAGGATTTTTTTTTTTTTTACGGGCAGTTATGGAATCTCTACTCTGAAATGAACTTTAGAGTCCTTTATCTTATTCAATTTCCAATTTTTTGGAAAAGATAAATTTATAGGATGGGATATACACAACAAAAAAAATGAGAATCATACACAAATATTTGAAAAGGAAGAAGCTCTTGCATCTTAGGGATTTGTGCATTACATTTTAAAATTAGGATTTATTAAAATATAATTAGATCCACTWGAACTTATGATTTCCATTAAAAAAACTAGAACATGCAGCCATGTGCACATATGATGCAAATTCAATATATTTGAGTTTGCACTTCAGATTTATATTGTTTATATTTTTGTGACTTAAATGAAGCTATTTTGGCATTAATATATTAAATTTGATATTTTCTACATTGAACATAATTTAACTTATTATGAGTACCTTAAAGAATTAAAAAATTGGATGAATCTCATCCAAAACTGAAATGAACACGGCATCAATGACCCATCATAAGAGTCCAGTTGGCATGACGAGGAGGAGGAGGAGCAGCAGCAGCGGAGAGAGSTTGAATTGGAGTGAGGATTTGGCAAAGAGAAGGTCCAGGGAGTAGGGCTTTTGAGAGAAGCGATGGCGGTATCGAGTAAAATCGACGCAACGACGGGGTTTGAGACGCCGGCGTCGTCGCCCGTGCCGACCAGACCAAGCCGGGTGCAGGATGGAGTGGAGGGRGATGATGAGCTTGGAGACGACGACTCCAGAGATGATGACGAGGAGGAGGAAGGAGAAGAGGAGGARCCTCGGCTGAAGTATCAGCGCCTGGGAGGTAGCGTACCATCGCTGCTGTCGTCGGATGCCGCAGCTTGTCTGAGTGTGGGAGAACGGATGATTGCTCTCGGAACGCACGATGGCACAGTGCATCTGTTGGACTTTCAGGGTAACCAGGTTCAAAATCTGTGCTCTGTTTTTCTCCTAGGKCACACTTCAGATGAATTGATTTTTGTCGAGGAGTGTCGGTTTAGGGTTTTGGASGTTAGCCTTCCAYTCCTGCAGTTGTTTTTGATTTGTTGTTAGTGCGCATTGAGATAGGCGGATCAATTTCACTTTTTTTCTAGAGGAATGTGGAAATTTGGAAATYAGTCCATTGGACTGGCGAGTGATCGTATAATGTATTCACGAATCGTGAGGTTTGCGGCTCATTAGAATCTAATGATCATTAGGGTTCGTGCGATTGAATGGTAAAACGCATCTCGGAAGAATTGAATTATTCGATTCTAGCGATCCGGTTAGTCCTAGAGATTGGGGTGTAATATTATTTGAATCTYTCCAACGCACTCAGWTAGGGTTTCGATTGACAGGTCAGAGAGTTCCGAGTGCACTCTGCGCCAGTGAACGAGGTGAGCTTTGATTCTGATGGGGAGTACGTCGGGAGCTGCTCCGACGATGGCACTGTAGTCATCAGCAGCTTGTACACTGAYGAGAAAGAAAAGTTTGAGTACCATCGGCCTGTGAAGTCTGTTGCACTGGATCCAGAATATGCACGTAAAGGTTCCAAACAATTTGCGCTAGGAGGGCTTGCAGGACAGCTACTGTTTCTCAGCAAGGGCTGGTTAGGCTACAAAGAGAAGGTACAAATTCAGAGGCACTTCAAGTAACCACGTTGCAATCCATACCTTTAAGATAGGCTGTTTTTTTTGGGTTCGTTGAGATCTCCCGGACCATGCATCCCGGTTGCGATCTTGGTACCGTCGGAAAGCCGTTGGGTAGGAGGGGTGCACGGGCTTTGTTTCGTGATGTTTAGACCTATGGTCTGAAAGTTATTGAATTTTGAAGTTTTTATGAGTTGAAATATTAGAAAATTACTCTGAACGAGATTAAGGGGGGCTTAACCATAACTAACCGTAACTGTGGTGTGAAAGTTATTGAATTTTGAAGCTTTTATCAATTGAAAAATTAGAAAATTACTTTGAACGAGATTAAGGCGGGCTTAACCATAACTAACCATAACTTTGGACATCCCAATGATTGTGGCAACGACACAGGAGACACTAGTTTACTTCATGGTATTAGAGGTCATGTTTTCTTTTTCTCAAAGACAAGTTGTTCTAGCGCCATCAACAGCTTATCGATGCAGTTGTCGATTAAAGGCAAGGTAGTTAGAAAGGTAACGTAATTGTCATTTGTGCCAGATTTTGCACTCAGGCGAAGGGACTGTGCATGTTGTTAAATGGCGGACAAGTCTTATCGCTTGGGCCAATGATGCTGGCGTAAAGGTGTATGATACAGCCTCACATCAGCGTATAACATTCATAGAGCGATCACCGCGTGCCAATCTCTTGCGTCCTACTCTTGTTTGGCAGGTTTGTTTTGTTCAAATCGTCCCCATACCATACGGAGTTTTCAGTTCTTAATGTATTTGACCTCATATTACTCCACTAAACGGTATTTTTGCAGTTGGTGCTAAATTCGCTGGTTACAAACCCAGCATACCACGACCAGTTACTCACCACAATCAAGACATGGCCGTCTGCTGTGTATTCAGTTCCAACAATCATTGCACCTATTCAACTACAAATTAGCACTGGCTCAAAGTCACCTGCACTGAAGGAGGTATTTACTTTTTTTTGTAGTGATGATTGGACTCCTTTTCATGCACAGTTATTTTGATGTTGCTTGAACCCTCTAGCTCAATGAACTTCATACTTTCATTTGAACTAAGCAATGTTATGTAACAAGTACTGATGCATGAAACTGTTCATGCAATAAATCTTGATTTGATCAGTCGTATATCTATGATTTAAACTTGTTAATTGACAATCTCGATTGTGCCATTTCTGTATTGTAATGTACTGATGTACTTTTTGTTCTGTCAGGGGTATTGATAATCAGTAAGTTTGGGTGGATTGTTGTTGGCAGGCTTTAGCTGAGCTTCATGTGCTTGAGAAGCAGTATGAGAAAGCCCTTGTCATCTATGTGGAGGTACTGAAATTCCATTGGCATGCCCATTTCACGTCCATAGAATGCACTTTTATTTCATGATTATCTGACGGGAGTCTGTGTTTAGGATGGGCCCTTAGCGCAATTGACCGACTTATGTTCTGCTGGCGATGGCGTTACATTGCTACTGTCAGCCTTTCAGGCGACGGAATCTCAACAGTGTATTTTTAGCCCTTTAAGTCTGTAGAAAGTTTTGATCTTCTTGAACTTTGCCATGCATACAAAGAAGTCTTCCTTCTCTTCTAGTAAGACTGACCACAGACTTCCTTTTTTGATTGGTGTTGTTTATGTAGCTAGAAAAGCCGTTTGTGTTTGAGTTCATTGAGCAGCACAATTTGTACAGTTCCATACACGATAAGGTAAAGAAATCGCAATCTCTTATCACATATTTAGGTTCATCATCAGGTTCTGAGGCCATTGACGAATGTTTCATGATGCAAATGTAGTTTATTTGTCTTTCACTTGTCATTCCTGCTTTCAGTAGTTCTATCATGAGAAGAATGAAGTTTTGTAACATAATTTTGTAACGTTGAGGAGGTAACGCTTTTTCCTTAATATAAGCGCATTGCAATGTTGCAGGTGGTTCATTTAATGAGATTGAATGGGAAGCGAGCAGTCCAGATGTTGATCAACCAGAGTGACAACACCGATGCTTCTGAGGTGGTGTCACAACTGCAGAAAGAGGATGCAGATGGAAAATTGAGAGAATATCTGCATCTATATCTTCATACATTGTTTGAGAAAGATCCAACTGCGGCCAAAGAGTACCATGGTTTACAGGTTCTTCCATTTCACTTGAACTCACATAGCTCACTTCGATCAGCTGCATTTTGTAGCCTGTGACCAACATATGCCGTTCACATAGTAAATTGAGATCTTCTGTATGGGAACCTGTAACATTTATCATATTGCTGAGATGATGCGTTGTTCTTGATGGAGAGACAGAGAAGTAGGGAAACAAAGCATGAGCAACGGTGTTCCCAGTTCCAGTTTGAGATCATAGAATAGAGAAAATTCAATAAATCTTCATGTCTTTGGCTTATCTAGAGCGGCTTTTGTTTATACCCGAAAGCTGCACCAATGATGTGAATATGTCTKCTCTAGCTTAAACAAGGACATGCTGAAGTTGTATTTGTTATGACTTTTAACATTTCATTTTGGGTATATTTGCAGGTTGAGCTATATGCAGATTATGAACCACGATTGTTGCTTCCATTTTTGCGAAGTAGCCATTACTATAATCTTGACAACGTAATTTATTTCWGMGATGTGTGTTTTTTCTTTTYACGGTKCTTTTTTTCTTGAACTTTCCRTTCCACRTACGTGAGCAGAAAGACTGCTTTGAGCTGGATGATTTTGTCATGCCATTGTTTTGATCTTTTATTTGCAATTGCAGGCTTATGAAGTTTGTACCCAAAGAGGCTTGACCAGAGAACGGGTTTTCATTTTAGGACGAATGGGTAACAGTCGGGACGCATTGGCCCTCATAATAAACGAACTGAAGGACATTCAACAGGTATGCGAAGTCAATCATGTTGCAGCAWTGAGTTTTTTACTGTGATCTRTATCTAATATGATTAGTTTTTTCATCAGCATCTCCTACCATCATGGAGTCTCGAAGCTGATTCTCAAGGTGATCATTTTTTCTAGTGAATTGGTTTACCCTACCTAGTTTTACAGTACTACACTAACTGTGCAACTTCTGTTACCCAGGCTGTAAGCTTTGTTCAATCACAAGCAGATGAAGAGTTGTGGGAGGAGCTTATTACTCAAAGCATGCACAATCCTGATATGGTAGTATAATATTTCATGTCTCTTATGGTTGAGCAGTTCTAGTGGATTATATCATATTGTCTTTATGCTGCGTCTTGTTGATGATATGACTTCTTTTTACTGATGTTCAAAGTGGAAATCGTACTTCCATGACACAATTAATATTGCGTTGTGAAATCTTGACATTATTTTCTACTATGCTTCATTATCCTGATTCGGTCTGTTCTGCTTCAGTTTTTGGTCATCTGATGTGCAATGTATTTGGCAGGTGAGTTCATTATTGGAGCATACAGTGGGCCACGTTGATCCTTTACACCTCGTGAATAGGGTTCCTGCTGGAATGTCTATTCCTCGGTCAGTGCTAGCCCTTCAGCTCTGTTGTGCATGCTATACATGTGCGCTTAGTCATCTGTTAGGGATTCAAGGATGGGCAGAATACTTCTCAACCTCATTTGCCTCTGTTGTCGACATTCTGACCGGAAAGCGCTGGTCAATCTGTGAATATTTGTAGGTTGCGTGATCGTCTTATAAAAATCATCGCCGATTACCGAACCGAAACTTCTCTTCGCGCAGGCTGTAACGACATTTTGAAGGTAAGGCATTAACTGCCTTACTCAAACTTATTGTCTCAGTCGAATGATAAGCTAAGGTTGCGTTGGTGGTCCCATCAGTATCTTGACAGCTGACTATTCCTCTCAATGGCTGTTTTGGGGAACAGTCGGATTGCGTTGATTTGCTGGTGCGCTACTACGATGAGGCCCGCCACGCAGTCCGAGTGGGCGGCTCAGAATATGACGCCGGGAAACCTGATGAGCCCAATGCAAATGGTGGAGATAACGTGAAAATCAGTTCTACAAGTTTGAGTAGAACAAACAAAGCGGGTGGTAAGGGCGGGCGGATTCTCACGAATTATGGTGGTAGTGGGCGTTGTTGCATATGTTTTGATCCCGTTGCGTTACAGAATGTGGCTGTGGTGGCTTTCTTCTGCACTCACGCTTATCATGAAACCTGTCTGAATGATACTTCGGGGATATTACCTTCGGAAGAGTCAGGAGGTCTACGACGCTCAGGATCGCATATGAACGACAGCTCGACTTATGACGATCCACCGGATCCAGCCCCCATGCGTTGTATTCTCTGTACAACTGCTGCTTCTGCGAGAGGCCAGGTCGACTCCATTGGTTACGGAAGCTCGAATTCTTCCATGGAGAGAACCAATCCTACTTGGGGTGGTGTGGAAGTAAGATAGCAACGATTTTCTAAGGGAGGTTTATCATCGCTGTGTATAGCAGCAGGAGCTTTGATCTTTCTGTGCTCGTATCGAGATTGGCCAAGTTATGATCGATTGAAGAAGCAGCTGGAGCCGAGGCTGTCTCAATTTCACTCATACGGCTACTTCCTCGTGCCGAGTCAACCGACTGTCAACTGCTATTGTTGATCCTTGTAAGTTCTTGCGTATATCCTGAAACCATCTAGGTTTGTGGTTCAGCTGGAGTTACGATGTTGAGGGAGATTTTTGATTTGAAGTCATCTTTGTTGATGATTACATGAATTAGGGCACTATCTTCATTACTGAACAAGTGCCCATCTTGGAAATCATTAGCATGAGTTGAATGATGAGTGGCCACACCCATGTTTACCAGGTGAGACTCTTTYCGAGCGCTCAGGTAGTTTGCGGGCATCAAGACGTGCTTGTCATTGTGTAAATTGTTATTTATGTGAAGCGCAATTGCTTTTCAAGCGCAATATACGTTGTGTTGATTACTGCTCTTTGTTTCTGCATCTGTTA